>JAWNNO010005884.1:0-198294 GCA_035044985.1 Lordiphosa fenestrarum | reverse complement strand
AGAAAATAATGGAAAAGATAGGACAGAAGGACGGAACTAGTTTTTTGGAACCCTATTAGACGCTACATGTATATTTGGTCAATATACTTCAAAATAACAATATTACTATCAGAGACATTAAATGGGACAATTAACCCTAAATGTGTACGGGAAACCTCATTAATTAACATTTTATTTGGCTTCAAATATAAAAAGGTACTTCGAGTTAGCGCGATTTAGTCATACACATGTGGGACACAAACTACGCGGTAACGATTTACTCAAAAGTTCTGCCCCCTGTTGTAAAAACTTTCCCGCAAACTTTGACAAACAACATTTTGAAGACTTAATCGAAGCCGATAATGAAAACTGCTGCTTACTGAGACCAAAAGTTATTTTACCATTTGTCAAAAATGCAGTTGATATGTCAGGATGGTTAAATAAATTCATTGACTTTAATATTTAGGCTTCATTTTGATACTTTTGTACGCACGTCTGCTCTTCGTGATGTTGACAACACGTCCGATCTGCTCGGCTGTTCGAACAAGACTCCCTTTCTCTCACGCTCCAGCTGTAATTTTTGAAACATTTTTTAGACCATTTTTAGATGTAAGATATTTACTTACTGAGAAACGTTCTACTATAACGACAAAATCGGACAGTGCTAATTATATGTGGTTTCTTTGTTTCAATATTGAAATATAACAAGAAAGAAAGTCGGTCGAGCTCGACTATAACATACTCTGTACCAACGAAATTATACGCTCAGCATAAATTTTGAGCAGCACTGCTATTGCGCAGCAGCAGCGAACAGTATTTTGATCATAACTCGACAACCGTTTATCCTATCTTCACAATTCCTTTGGCGGAGTTATCATGATTACTAAATATGTCCAAAAGGAACGAACCATCTATCTTTAAAACTGTGGGAGATATGACGTTTTTTCTAAATTGCGAGGGCGGGAGGGGGCGTGGCCAAAATTGGAAATAAGCTTGATCTGCCTGCAGACATAAGAAGCATATGTCCCATACAAGACAAACCTCTATCTCTTACCATCTCTGAGATCTGTGCGTTCATACGGACAGACAGATACACAGAAAAAAAAATGGGGAGATAAAGTCAATCCCAAAAAAACATGATTTTATCTCGATATTCGGATTGAAATTTCAAGCAAAAGTCGTTCTGGAGCCGAGATATCCGAGATCAAGTCAATCCAATTCGTACTTGGAATGAGAAAGTCCGGGATTGACCGACTTTTGACATCGTTTGGGATTGATTTAATCCCGGATGGCTTGATTATTTTTTTCTGTGTAGTTTCGTTGGTACAGAGTATGTTAAAGTCGGGCTTGACCTACTTTCTTTGTTGTTCGTCAAGTTGTCTCATACACTAACAACACAGAAACACTTACTGAATGCCGCTCATCTCTAAATTAGATCGCACAAGACATCAGTATTCATTAGGGCTCGACATTTCAGACGTGTATTTAGTTACACGTGTAATCGTGACACGTGTACACGTGACACGTGTATACGAACGTGGTTCGTGTTTCAGTTCGAACGTAAGTGTACACGTGAATTACTGTTCATGTATTCGTGTCCGAGTATAGGTTCGAACGTACGTGTACTACCCGAAACACGTGATTGACGTGTTTAAAGCTAGAGACTCACTAGGCTGACGCCTGTTACCATACCAGCCGAAGTGTCTTCGGCATCTGATCCAAACGCATCAGATGCCATTTAAATTGCATAGAAAATTTGCTTTTAGAAACACGCCATCCGAGGAGCGCTTGCCTTCGCCATCTGATCCGGTTGATTTGGGTCAGCGTGCTGCGTGGTACAGCGCCGAACGTATCATCGGCTTGACGAGTGATATTTTGTTTTTGGCAAACGCATTGTTGACAAGGAAAAGAGAACATTCTTGAATTGGCGTGCGTTGGCTGCAGATGTGTGTGTATGGCTATGTTCTCTGTGTGTGTATTTTGTTATTGCCTTTGCGCTCTTTGTATCATTTCAATTTGCCAAGGCGCTGAATTTTTTTTCGCAAAGCTTATTCACTACACTTAAACCCGTAAATGATCGCAGAGCACGTTCCATTGTAATCTATGCCCCGACAAGGCATTTGTGTTGTAACTGTTTGCTGGCTGGCTTTGCTTTTCCTGCGGTAAACGGTCAACGGCGCATCGCTCGTCCTGCGACGCCCCAGAAGCTCGCAACCTTCATTATAGAATTAAACGACGAATTTAACGAGAGCGTAAGTTAAAGTCGGCCCTGCCCGACTTCGAAATACCCGTTACTCAGTTCAATTATTGTTTAATAACTTCATGCGGCTCGGATAAGTATGCAACATTTTTATACTCTGTACCGTAGGTACATAGAGTATTATAAGTTTGTGCAAAAATATGTAACATCCAGACGGAAGCATCTCCGACCCCAAAAAGTATATATATTCTTGATCAGCATCAACAGCCGAGTCGATATAGCCATGTCCGTCGGCCAGTCTGTTCGTCTGTCTGTCCGTATGAACGCACAGATCTCAGAGATGGTAAGAGATAGAGGTTTGACATGTATGGGACACATGCTTCATATGTCTGCAGGCAGATCAAGTTTATTTTCAATTTTGGCCACGCCCCCTCCCGCCCCCGCAATTTAGAAAAAAAAGTCATATCTCCCACAGTTTTGAAGATAGATGGCTTGTTCTTTCTGGACATATTTAGTTATTAAGATAACTTATCGATCCGCCAAATGAAGAAGATCGGATGAACGGTTTTCGAGTTATGATCAAAAGACAAATTTTCTTGGTACAGAGTATGTTATAGTCGGGCTTGACCGACTTTCTTTCTTGTTTTAGCTCGGCCATTTATTATCCGATCCATTTAAAAATTTGTGAGATTGTAGTTATTGACACATAACACATAGACTCCACTGCAAAATCTGAGCTCGATAGCTTACAAATTTTGGGAATTATTCAACATTTCTTATTCCGGGGGCGGGAGGGGGCGCGGCCAAAATTTGAAACAAACATGATCTGCCTGCAGACAATACTAGCTTACATCTAAAATATGGTTGCTCTAGCTCTTCTAGTCTCTAAGATCTAGGTGTTCATACAGAGGGACGCACGGACGGACAGACGGACATGGCTATATAGACTCGGCTGTTGATGCTGATGAAGAATATATATACTTTATGATATCGGAGATGCTTCCTTCTGCCTGTTACATACATTTGCACGACTTTAGTATACCCTTTTTACTCTACGAGTAACGGGTATAATTACACAGAGAAAAAAAATATGTAAAAACTACACGAAAATGTAGTTTTTTCTGGACGTTTCACAGGGATTTTACACCCACTACGTTTAAGTAGCTTTTCTACATGCCACGTTTACACCCAAAACGAGAGCGTAAGTTAAAGTCAGCCCTGCCCGACTTCGAAATACCCGTTACTCAGCTCAGCTCGGATAAGTATGCAACATTTTTTTAACTCGGCCATTTATTACCTGATCCTTTTGAAAATTTGTGAGATTGTAGATATTGGCCACATAGACTACACTGCAAAATCTGAGCTCGATATCTTAAAAATTGTGGGAGTTATTCAATATTTTTTATTGCGGGGGCGGGAGGGGGCGTGGCCAAAATTTGAAACAAACTTGATCTGCCTACAGACAATACTAGCTTACGTATAAAATTTGGTTGCTCTAGCTCTTCTAGTCTCTGAGATCTACGTGTTCATACAGACGGACGGACGGACGGACGGACGGACGGACGGACGGACGGACGGACGGACGGACGGACAGACGGACGGACGGACGGACGGACAGACGGACATGGCTATATCGACTCGGCTGTTGATGCTGATGAAGAATATATATACTTTATGATATCGGAGATGCTTCCTTCTGCCTGTTACATACATTTGAACGACTTTAGTATACCCTTTTTACTCTACGAGTAACGGGTATAAAAATAAATTGCCTTAAACCCCCGAAAATACCCTTAAATTCATGGTAATTTGGCCTAAACATGGAGTCAAAGACATATTAACCTTACTTTAAGGTCGCTTATGACCTTCACTTTTTAGGTAACTTTAGCCATGGTATAAGGCAAAAAACTGCCTAAAAATGAGGAATTATTGACCTTACTTTTAGGAACAACATTCCTAACTTTTAGGCGGTTTTTTGCCTTATACCAAGGCTAAAGTTACCTTATTTTTAGGAACAAAATTCCTCAAAAACTTAAAAATTTTGTATCCCCCCCACGTTATATAAACAACCCCCACACCTCACCCTACCTTGACCTTGTGTGGTGGTAGTAGTATATTGTGTTCAAATTCTTCTTTCGAAAAACTCTTAAAATCGTTTATTAGTATATATACCTTATTACCTTAACTGGGTCTCGAGCCCGGGTCCTCCGGTTATTAAGCACTATTGACATGACGTCTTAACGTTGTCCGCCATTGTCATTACGCGCGATGGGCGGTCAAGTTCCTCTAAAGAACCCAGTCATTTTAGCTGGCAAAATTTTTAGTCATTTTATTGTTGAGGAAATGTAACCTTAACATAAGGTGAATTTTTCTTAATGTTCGTAATGTAGAAATATCAGCTTAAGCGTTAATTTATCAATGATCCGTGTGGCTCAGGTGTTAGACTGTCTGACTTGAACGTGGAGGTTGTAGGTTCGAGTCCCAGTGTGGGCGGAAATTTTTTTATTAGTTTTAATATTTTTGGATTTTTTCCTTTGTTGTGAGTTTTTTAAGAAAAAATTTTTATACTCGTACCGTAGGTACATAGAGTATATTAAGTTTGTGCAAAAGTATGTAGCAGCCCGAAGGAAGCTTCTCCGACCCTATAAAGTACATACATATATTCTTGATCAGCATCAACAGTCGAGTCATGTCCGTCATGTCCGTCTGTCCGTCTGTCTGTCCGTATGAACGCACTGATCTCAGAGATGTTAAGAGATAGAGGTTTGACATGTACGGGACTTATGCTTCTAATGTCTGCAGGCATATCAAGTTGATTTTTCATTTTGACCACGCTCCCTCCCGCCCCCGCAATTTAGAAAAAACGCCATATCTCCCACAGTTTTGAAGATAGATGGCTTGTTCCTTCTGGACATATTTAGTTATTACGATAACTTATCGCTCCGCCAAAGGAATGGTGAAGATCGGTTGAACGGTTGTCGAGTTATGATCAATAGACTGTTCCCTGCTGCAGCGCAATAGCAATTTCTTGTTATTAAATAATATTTGACTTCAGATTTAAACTGTGCCACATACTATAGAGATGCTTTGTACAATCGGGGATCCCAATTGCACTGTTAAAAAAAAAAAGAAGAAAAAAAGAAAAATATATAATATGACTGCAGTGGGACTCGAACTCACAACTCCCACGTACAAAGGCAATGTTCTAACATCTGAGCCACGCAGCTTATTGCCAGCCGAAAGCTTAAGCTTACACTGATTCAACATTCTTTACAAACGTTTAGGAAACGTGACCTTAAATTTAGGCGACCATTTCCTAAAAAAAAACTGACAGAAAATTTGTCTTTTAGGTCAAAATCTGGCCGTATAGGTAAAAAAATGCCTTGAAAGTTGAATTAAAGGCCATTTTTTTTTTAGGAAGTGCTTAAATTTGATTCTAGGCTGCTCTTTTTTTTGAGTGAAGCTTTCTCATTTCTATATGCGGCATGTAGCTTTCCTACATGCCACGATGTGGGCCCAGCCCGAGAAAAAAAATTTTCTTTTAAATTCAGCTATTATCCCCACAATATTTTCACAAGGGAGTGTGGTGAGGTGGGGAGGGCAGGAAGGGGCACGGTAGGGGAAAGTCTTCTTTCTGAAAAGCCTAATACATTAGTTTTTTTTATTTACTCACCTTGTCTGGGGTTCGAACCAAGCACTCGCGCGGCATTGCCGCAAATCAAAGTAATAAAGGGAAGTGACAAGCGACGATGAGCTAATGGATCAACAACACGTTTCGTGTAGATTTTCTATACGTAACATTTGAAATCCTTAACGTTTATTTAGAAAACCTACATGTAACGTATGGAAAGCATTTGTCTTAATGTAAAATATGAGAATTCTGTACTGAGCTACAATTTTCGTTTAGAATTTCCACACGCGAGTGTAGGTTTTCAATATCTAAACGTTAATGTAGAAAATTTACATTTCCGTGTGGAAATCAGATTGTTGAATGAAAAGTGTAGAAATTCTTTGGAAAAACGCAAATTTTCTCTTGTCATGTACCCTTTGCATTTGTCCACGCAGCATTTAACTTTTCTGCATGCCACGTGTAGTTTTTTTATTGCTACACGTTTATGCCTCGTGTAACTTTCTGATTTCTAAATTTTTCGTGTGAAGTTTAGCAGGGTGAACTACGTTTCGTTTAGGATTGTCGTTTCTACACGTGGGGTGTAGCTAATTTTGTTTTCTCTGTGTAGGATTACATTAAGCCGCACGAAGCGCACCATAATTAGAATTTAGGTTATGATTAAATAAAGATTTAAACTGAGCGCCCACATTCAAACCATAGACCGACGCGCGCCTGTCCAACACCCATCGATAACTAACAGCTGGAGCCAAGCCGCCATGATTGTTATCGATAACCAACAGCTGAGCACCGACAGCGCAGTCGCGGCCTATAAAAGACGAGCCCAATCGCACTAGCACTTCACTTAGTGCGCGGCATCGGTAGAGTCAGCATCTTGGAGTAGCAGATCAATCAGTAAATACCAACTACCAGTTCATCTCTGGGACTCCCGCAGAGCGGTTCTCGAATCGGCTACGACGCGCTCCCTACCAAGGGACCAAGCATGATGCAATAATATAAGATGATCTCGACGGCTGCCGACGCGTTCGTTTTTTAGTCCGCCACTGCTGCTCGATTGGAGATACTGGAGAGCGAATGGGAATCACTTGACCCTTCAAGTACTCACAACGGTACTGTGTGGCGAGACAGAATCTCCGACATCAATGGTAGGGCCTCTTCTTTGAAAATTATGGAGAAGCACCTGAATTCGTCTGAAGACGATGATGACATGAGCTGCACATTCAAAAGTACCGTCCGCGATGAGCTGAGCAAAAGATTTAATCTCACATGGCAACCTGGGAAAAGTAAGGTGTCTGCGCGGCAAGTTGCATCTATGCTTGACCCACGTTATATGGACTTGGAATCTCAACCTTTGGCTGCAAGGGAAGAGATCAGAGCCCGAGTTCTTTAAATTGTGAGGGTCCAGGCACCTTCTACTTCCAGTCAAGACGAGCCACAGTCGAGTCAAGCTGACATTAAGAACAGTGCACTGGCGTTCCTTTACCAGGACAACGTCACGCTGGAACACAATGTCAACTCTCAATGGGACAGTTATCTTGCTGAGCCCGTGTTAAGGTTTGATTTGGACCCATTTCAATGGTGGTGCGCACGGCAAAACAAATATTCGGCTTTAGCTGGTTTAGCTAGGAAAAATTTGGCAATTCCAGCCACATCCGTGAGTTCGGAGAGATGTTTCTCAACTGCTGGTAATGTAGTCACCCCTAAACGCAGCTGCCTTAATCCTGCAAATGTTGATTTGTTGGTTTGTCTGTACCAGAACAGATCCCTTTTGCTAAAGTTTGTATCAGTTGTCACTTACATCGGGACTGATCCAACTCCCTAAATAAGTTAATATATACACCCGATCAATTAAATAAATAATGAAGAAAGAGTGATCAATTTAAGTTTATGATTAATTTTCTTATCGATTCAAAATCTATGATTTGTTTTCTGATCGTGCAACAATGTTATAATTTGTTTGTCCCACGTCCTTTCATCTCTTTTGCAGGTTAATGACTAGAGCAATACAAATTTTTCGCTCCAAATGTTATGAATTTCTTCTTCATCCTTACCGCCTAGCATCTGAGCCATTCTAATCTATTCAGAAACGTATCAATAAATTTCCTTTACCTGCTGTACGCACTGCCTACCTGAGGAGTGGGAGGAGGGGAAGTGAGGTCCTTACCTTGTCCGTTCCTCTCCTTGTGTTCATGAAGTTCGTGGCGAAGGGGGGCAGTGGTTTCGAACAGCACGAGAAAGCAGTGAGGATCTTCTTGCGGCACAATAATTCTGGCAAAATGCTTTGATAGTTATAACGAAATAGAAACATTGACGTGTTACACGTGAAATCAAAAAAGTTGTTCTTCCGATCGTTCTTATTGTAGCTCAATTATATAGCTATCCGATCCGGCCGGTTCCGACAAATGTGCAGCGTATATGTCTTTAAATACTTCATGCAAAATTTGGTGACGGAGGGGATAGCTAAATCACCCCAGCTCGTCATGCAGATGCTTCCTTCATGGAGTTACAAGCATCTGTACAATTTCAATATATCGTTTGCAAGTGCATAAAAACGAACCTAGCGGAACATCACTTCACAGAGTAGGATAAAAAAAATCAAAACACATCTCAGATAACGAAGCGTTTTATAAACACTGTGGACCAATCTCTCTAATGGTTGGTGGAAAAATAACAGCTAGCTTACAGACGATAGAGAAGTCGACTGGCGATAGATGTGGTAGAATACCTATAACATACCGACTGAGTTTCTGGGGCTGTTCGTGCCTTGTTACTTATAGCTATGATATAGCATTATTTATTTAACCTCGAGCAGGCCTTAACTTGTTACTTAAACTCCAGGATTAAAAATTTAATTCGCTCCAGCATTTTTCATATTCCTTCTCTCTCTCTCTCTCTCTATGTCATGCAGCTGGTAGTTATCTCAAGTGTTTCCGTGTGTCTGATCTAGTGTATCGTCAACATTATGGCAGGAGTTATTCATGTGAATCACCGCATTCATAACTCTCAACACTTTGCACTTTACTTGCCCTGGCAGCCCGTTAGCAGGCTCTGCCAGAGAACCTCAAATGGGCACTTGATGCTGTTGAGAATGGCTGGCTGTTGCAGCCACACACCGAACCATGAGTACAAGTTGCCTTCATCAGCAGTAACAGTTACTCTGCATCTCTTAAGCACAGACACGAAGAGTGACTGAGCTGAAATATGCATCTTATTTTTATTTTATATGCCATATAAAATGCTTCTCTCTCTCTTTCTCTTTATATGTATCGCACAGATTTAAGTGGCTTCATTAAATTACTTCAACTGCCGAAATACACAAGCGTTGTGAAGACTTTAAATGCGGGCCTTAATGTAGACACCCATGTCGATGTGGATGTGGCCAATGTGGCCGTTGACCTAGCGAAGCAGCCACGTCAGCAGCAGCCACAGCGGCAGGACAGGACCAAAGGGAAACAGTCGTTGCCAGGAGACGCTTTATCAGCAGCCACAAGGCAGCATCGTGTTAAGGAACAGCAGTGGAATGATGACCGCAGCTTGGGTCACTGTCATCAGATGGCTGAGCAACTGGCTCACGATTATAATAAGAGCATCGTTGTATGGCCCTGTCCTCGCATGAAAGTGAGTATGTCTGACTAACAATAAACAAATGTCCAAGCAAATCCTCGGAAAAATACATTTTGTGGTTTCCATTTAACTTGGCATTTTGTCAAAATTTAACTCAGTATTTTAAGTCCAATTGTTGTTGATTTTATGCGTTAGTCGTGCTATAAAATCTTCATTAAATTCTCGAAATCAGAAAGCCCTGAAAAATCATTTACCCACAATATATTAAAGCACAAAATTTAGTTACAAAATAAAACAAAGCCTCTAATTGGCCCAAAAACTATCAGAAATTATTTAAAACTCTTAGACACAGACAGAATGGTTACAGGATCCTTCTTATTTAATTCATGATTCAGTCGGCGTTGAAGTTAATTGGCTATTTTTTAAGGGTCCGTTTATATTCCAAATTAAATTGTGTTGAATTCGAAAGAAAGGGCGACAGAAAGAGCACAGATAAATCTATAAAACATGAACACAATCTATAAAAGCGTTCACAAAAATCGACTCGAAAACGGGAACAGGGCTCTGTGATTCTGGGTGGCCGGAAGGGACTAGTTTAGTTCTAAAAGGCTGCACAAATTTTAAGAACATATCAGAAACGGTAAGCCATGAAACAATCAAGTCAACAGAGGATTCTCGCAAACTAAGCGGAAGAAGTAAGAATTCTGTAATTTGGGCAGTTGCTTTCATATGTGGTGCACGTGAGTACTTTCTGAAAGCCCCAGGATGGGTAATTGCTCGGAAATGTGTGTTAATCATCCGTTCGTCTTCAGGCCAGGCTTGTAAGCAAAGTATCCGAAATAGATAAACATCTATTTCAGACTTGTAACAAATTCGAAAGCAAGAAAAATCCTTGGGGAAATCTTAAATGAACTAGACCTTAATAACGGTTTGTATTGGTAGTATGTCAGATAATCAAACTGTTTATTTTATTTATACACATAAATATTTTGTATCACATTGTTTAAAGAGCTGCGGGCAAATAGTTGGATTTTGTATACTTAGTTTGTGCTAAGTGTGCACAGAGAATATTATTTTTAACAGGCAGCTGGAAGCATGTCCTGCTCTTTAAAGTATATATATTCTTGATCAGGCTATACAGCCTATTCGACATAGCCGTGTCCATGTCTCCTAAAAGTATGCAACGCTTTTTATGGCCTTTATAACTATGCCATTTAAGATAATAGATATTGGGCATGTGATATGAGCTCGATATCTTTTGAAGCAGCTCATTAATATTTATACCCGTTACTCGTAGAGTAACAAGTAAGGGCGCTGCAGTCGAGTTTCCCGACCACAAAATACCCTGTTCATTTATTTTCATTTATTTGTTTTTGAATTTTTGAAGATGTCATCCTAAATGTAGGCAATACTTTTCTAGTCCTGAGGGCTATTATCAGCCCAACTGTTTCGCTTATAACTGCGGTGTTTTTGGTCCGATCTGATTGTACTTTTCAGAATAGATAGATATTGAGCCTAGCTTGATGTATACTAAACCACGAGGCTCTAACTTGAAAATTGTGGATCTGACGGCTTTTTAGGTCTTGGATTTATAGAGGAGGTCTAGGTTTTTTGGGGATAAAAGGGGGACGGGGTGGAATTTTTCAAATCTGAAACAAACTTGATCTGCGTACAGCATAAATCTACCTTCGTGCAAAAATCTGTGGCTCTATCTCTTATAGTCTCTGAGATCGACGCGTTCATACAGACAGACAGACGGACAGACGGACAGACGGACGGACGGACGGACGGACGGACGGACAGACGGACAGACGGACAGACGGACAGACGGACAGACGGACATGGCTATATCGACTCGACTGTTCATGCTGATCAAGAATATATATACTTTATGTGGTCGGAAAATTTTCCTTCTCCCTGTTACATACATTCGCACAACTTCATGATCCCCCTTTTCCCATTTTCAATTGGAACAGGGTATAAAAAGGGTATACTAAAGTCATGTATGTATGTATGTATGTATGTAACAGGCAGAAGGAAATACCTCCAACGCCTTAAACTATACATATTCTTGATCAGCATCAACAGCCGAGTTGATATAGCCTTGTCTGTCTGTATGAACTCCTAGATCTCAGAGAGCAGAAGAGCTAGAGCCCCAAATTTAAAATTTAGACTAGTATTTTCTGCACGCAGATCAAGTTTATTTCAAATTGTGGCAATAAAAAAGCTCAGCTTATGCAGTGTAGTGTATGTGGCCAATATCTACTATCTCACAAATTTTCATAAAGATCGGATAATAAATGGTAGAGTTAAAAAAACGTTGCATACTTATCTCAGCCGAATGAGGTTATTAAACACTAATTGCCCGGAGTAACGGGTATTTTGAAGACGCGCAGTTCCGACTTTAACTTACACTCTCGTTTTAGTTGTGGTGGCGGAAGGGGGAATGGCCAAATTATAAACAATCTTGATCTGCCTGCAGACAATCTCCATTAAAATTTGGATGCTCTAGCTCTTCTAGTCTCTAAAATTCCGGTGTTCCTACACACAGACAGACGTACAGTTCTTTGTCGACTTGCCTGTTGATGCTGATCAAGAATATATATACTTTATGGGATCAGAGATGCTTCCTTCTGCTTGTTACACACATTTGCACGACTTTAGGATAGCCTAGATGCAGTGCGAAGTATCGTCGCCCAATATTCATGTGCTTCATACTTGTGTTGCTTGTTAGTGCTTTTTGCGACAAATTTTTCAGTTCGCACATTCATTTGATTTCGCAGCACTAACTGAAATCTGCCTTGTGCCAAATCTCGACATTTTGCTGGCAAAATTTCCATATTTCGCACTGAAATTACTCGCCCGAGGTCATTTGGGTAAGCTCAATCCGTTGAAGTGAGTTTTGCAATTATTTGCGACGCCTTTCTCTGAAACAGAAATCAGCATCGTTGCGTTAATTAACAAACTAACTAAGAACATGCCAGGGCACTAGACACTGGGCCCTGTTACGGAAAAATAACCCCACAGGCATTTTGAAACAAAAATTTTGCAATTTTGCTGAAAACGGTGTGGAAGATGGTGCGCAGGGCGAGGGGCAAAAACAGAGACAAGAGCGCTCAGCCACAAAACTTCATCAAGTCAAGTCGAGGTTGTAGGTTGCCAACTGGCAAACAGGAAGTGGGAGTGGGCGGACGCAAGTGGGGCTCATTCCCAAAAATATGCTGGAAAATTGCTTGATAAAAGTCGACTGCGGCATAAAATTACTTTTTGCATATACCAAAAATGTTACCTTTTAGCATTTGTCAGTTAATTTTCATGAACATTTTTGGCAGCCTTAAAAGGTCACAAAAGTGGAAAGTGCTGTCGACAATCGATGGACAAAAATGTGTGAAAATGCAGGGTTCTTTTAAATGATTGACAAACTTGGGCGTGGTGCCAGAGTGTGCTGTCTTCAATGTTTCCCCATTATTTTTGATTTAAATCACTCAACACAGTAGACACAGGCAGACAGCAGTTAAGTGCCGGAGGCACATTCCGCACCCTCACTTTTCCTCTGTGTATATAAAAATGTGCTGCACAATCATAAACAAAAATGTTGCTTAGCCATGGCAGCTGTCTGTTTTTTTATGAGGCGCCCTGAAGCTTTATGGTAATGCGAATGAAGGAATGGGCAGGGACTGAGAAAAAGTTATTAACGATATGGAAATGCACATCAAATGCAGCAGCAAACTACTTGGGATGGACTTCCAGTCGGGCCATGGTTGTTAAGAAGAACAGAAAAATGTGCATCGATAAAGTTGCACTTTAATAAATGTCAAGCGCTGGTGGCCACTTGAAGGTTCATTTCAGAGCACTGCTCAGATACGGCTTAAGGACAGCGCCAACTTAAATTGCACCAGAGAAACCTCAAGCTGCATTTTCAGCACCATCTTAACCCAGTTAAATCTGCCTAATGACCACACTCTATCTGCGCTTTCTCCTCGTCGTTCCCTTGTGCTTGTTTCTGAGCAGGCTCTAATGCTTGAGCAGCGTAAATGTTGACAAATTAAATGAAATCAACGCTTTGCTTTATTATGCTTGAGTTTAATGCCGTTTGGCTTGTATTTTTATATAATATTTTATAAATCAAACTCGACAAGCTTAGCAAACATCGAACGGCAAATATGCAATCAACTTTGTTTTGGTGCAAACCAAAGTGCAAACAGGATTTGAGGTTCAAGCTTCTTCACAATGTGTTCGTCCGTGCGGGTCCAGAACACAGCGTAGCAGATAAAAATGATTTTTATTGACCACAACCACACAACACATCGAGCTATCATGTCCTTGGACTTAGTCGATTATGAAATGCAATTTGGTTTAGGATTAGACCGGTTTTCCAAAACTACATTTTGTGTCGAAGTCAAGTTTGTTTCTACGCATGATTTTTTTATTGATTCCCAGAAGTCAAGCGACATATACGCAAACTAAGCCGATTTACTGAAGTCATTTGGAAAACAAATGAATTGCAGCCAATTTTTTCGGAAAACTTGAAAGTTTATACAGATTGGAATCCAAAGCGTAGTGTCACAAACAATCACAACCAATAATAAATAATTTAACACGTAAAACGTTTCCTATTCTTATTTTGATACCCTCGCAGAGGGTGTGTTAAATTGTGCAAGTGTTTGTACTGCAAATAGGAAAGCATTTCCGAACACATTAAGTGTATATATTCTTGATCAGCATGACGAGCTGTGTGCATTTGTCAGTGCACATTTTTCGGAACCGTCCGGATCGGATGAGTCGCTATGGAAGCTATCGGTCAAAACACTAGTTCAAGTGAGAAAAACTTGTTTGATTATTTTTGATTTTTGCTGCCTTCAAGCTAGCCAATGATCAATACTATCTGCTTCGGCAGAATTTAGCACAATATCCTCGAAATCGAAAGAAAATTCATACATAAACTGGCTAGCCAAATGATCAGATTAAAGGCGACATCTAATGTGGACAAATCGATCAATTTAGCAGAATTTAATTATTATCTTCCAAATTAATGGAATTTCCACAAAAAGTCCACCGAGCCCATAAAGTTATAAGTACTTAAAATAACTTGGGGTATTCACGACCCCCAGTTAAGCTGTAGAGTTCATGAGCTGAGAAAATTTTTGATTTTTTACAATTCGAAAACCAGAAGAACAAATCAAATCATCAATTCTAGAAAAGATTGGTTTGGCTGGCTCGAGGCCATCCGTCTCATTCAAAAACAAAATGCCGTTACACAGCCCCCAAATGGGGGCCCGGAGTCGAGCTTCTCTCAATCTCTTGGCTTTTTGCTCAAGAAAAGGGGACCTACACTTTAACGCCGAATACGAACGGCAGAGTTTTGAGAAGCTTTCTCATTGCTAGTTAGTTAGTTAACTTCACACAGCTGCCCCGCCAACAAACTGTTGAATGTAACCGGGAGTATAAGTTATTTAAAGAAAAATATATAAAAAGACCACAAAAAAAGGAAAAACTAACTAAAAAACAAATTTTAAAAAAGTAGAGGAAAGTTAACTTCGGCTCGGCCGAAGTTTGTATAACATTGCAGCACGTTTTTTAACTTATGTGAAGGACATGTCCACTGATAACAAACAAGTTTTTCCCAATAAGACTACTTTTCTGGCTCTACTTTTGCATGACAGCTATACCATATAGATGTCCGAATTCGACCAAATTTGGCTGAATTATGGAGAAGCATTAAAAACTAGTAAATACGAAATTGTCCAGATGTTTGTAACGCACAGAAGGAAGCATTTCCGACCACATAAATTATATTATATTCTTGACGAGCATGACGAGCTGAGTCGATATAGCCATGTCCGTCTATCCGTCTGTTTCTATGCTATCTCCTCCGTCAGTTTTAAAGCTATCGCGTCCAAACTTTGCACAAAGTCTTCTGGTACAAATCCGCTGCAAATTTGTCAGAACCGGCCGGATCGGATAAATATAAGATATAGCTGCCATAGGAACAATCGGTCGAAAACTAGTTCTAGTGAGAAAAACTTTTTTCGCTTCTAATTCCAACTTCATACTATTTTCCCATTGTCATTGTCATCAAATCGATGTAAGCCTTGTCGCCACTGTCTACGTTGTGGATTTGAACACTTGCACTGATCCTCAATGTGGTATTTATTTATTTATTTTATTTTCAATCAGTTCTTATGCATTGTAAAAACTACACACGAACTAATTTCCGCCATGGCTAGGGCCTTAAGCTATATTATATATACGTATAGAGTTCTAATGACTAACTAATTTAATGTTAATTTCAAATTTAATTTGTATATTAAATGTATTTATTGTTTTGGTTTGACATGTTTTTTGTGTTTATATAGATAGGTAAATATTTGAATCTTTTAAGAATTTGATTATGTTTTCTATATCTTCTTTAGAGGGATTGTTTAATAGGGGAAAGGCGTTTGAGTTGGGGAAGTATTTGGATCGTGTATTGTAGAAGTGTGTATATTCTGAAAGGATGTGTTTAATGGATAGTATAGTGGTGGTGTTGCAAAAGGTGCAGATTAGGGTGGAGGCTTTGTCAAATATGTGCTTATGAGTGAGTTGTGTATGTCCAAAATGGAGTCTCAGGATTTTGGTGAGGTCAAGGCGGGAAAGTGTGTCGTCAAATTAAAATTGTGCATAATTTGAGAGGAGTGTTTTGTTTCGATTTATTTCTTTATAGTGTGTGATTGTGTTGTTCCAGATGTCGTTTGATTTATTTTGGTAGTGGGATTTTATAAATTTTTTTGTGTCTGAGTAGTTGAGGTTTGGGTGGAGAATGAGTGGTCTTTTTGTGGCTGTCTTTGCTGCTGAATCCGCGAATTCGTTGCCAGCTATTTCGCAGTGGCCTGGGACCCATGCTATTAGGATTCTGTTGCCTTTAGCAGCATGAATTTGTCGAATTGTTTTGACGTAATACGACGAATTTGCAGGATTGGATATGGCTTTAATTGCTGAGAGTGAGTCGCAAAAGATGCAGTAGTTTTGGTTATTGTTGGAAATTAATGTTAGGGCTTGATGGATGGCTATTTATTTCTGCGGAGAAGATTGAGGAAAAATCGGGTAGAATGGCTTGGTGTATTATTGTGTCTTTAGTGGTAATGCTGAATGACGTGCCGGACTCGGACTTGGAGCCGTCTGTATAAATAAATTTAAAATTAGGGAGGGAGTCAGTAAGTGCAAGATGTTGTTGTTTATAGACTATTGCGGGGGTATGTTGTTTGGGAAGATTGTGGAGAGACAAGTTGATTTGTTTAAAATTCATTTTCCAAGGTGGCCGTAGGTCTTTTGTGGTTTTGGTCGGATCTACTGGTAGTCCCAGAGCTTGGGATGAAATTATGACTTTGTGTAAAACAGATTGATATTTTGGGTGTTTTTTTTGACTTTTTAATACTAGAGATGAAGTTTTTAAGTGGAGAATCTTGTAAATTTAAAAGGGATTTATTGAGTTGGGCTATTGAGAGGTCGTATCTTGTTTCTAATGGCATTATGTTGGATTCAAACAGAAGATTGTTGATTTGGGTAGTCCGAAAAGCTCCAAGTGCAAGTCGGATGGCAGAGTGGTAGGTGGTTTTAATTTTGTTTCGGGTTGAATAAGATGAATTTCCATAGAGGTATAAGCCGTAGTCGATTTTTGACATAATTAAAGCATTTATGCTGTTTATTAGGGTCAAGTGATTACACTGGAATTTGTGGCTGGATAGGCATTTATTAATATTTAGTTTATTTGAAAGGGATTTTTGAAGGGCAAGGATATGGGTATTCCAATTGTAGTGCTTGTTAAAAAGTATACCTAAGATTTTTAGGTCATCGACATTTTCAATTGGAGATAGTAAAGAAATTATGGATACAGGACAATGGTGTTTCCTACAAATGTGTAAGTGCTTGCACTTTTGTATGGTGAGACTTGCCCCGGAGTATTTGCACCACTCCAGAATATCAGCTAGAAGGTGATCTAAGTTGAGTGTAGTGGATTTCCCCATTTTTATACCCTGTTCCCATTGAAAATGGGAAAAGGGGGATCATGAAGTTGTGCGAATGTATGTAACAGGGAGAAGGAAAATTTTCCGACCTCATAAAGTATATATATTCTTGATCAGCATGAACAGCCGAGTCGATATAGCCATGTCCGTCTGTCCGTCTGTCCGTCCGTCCGTCCGTCCGTCTGTCCGTCTGTCTGTCTGTATGAACGCGTCGATCTCAGAGACTATAAGAGATAGAGCCACAAATTTTTGCACGAAGGTAGATTTATGTTGTACGCAGATCAAGTTTATTTCAGTTTTGGAAAATTCCCACCCTTCCCCCTTTTATCCCCAAAAAACCAAGACCTCCTCTAGAAATTCTAGACCTAAACAACCGTCAGATCCACAATTTTCAAGTTAGAGCCTCGTGGTTTAGTATGCATCAAGCTAGGCCCAATATCTATATATTCTGAAAAGTACAATCAGAATCAAAAAACACCGGAGTTATAAGCGAAACAGTTGAGCTGATAAGAGCACATATCTTATTATTTTGTGACCAATTTTCTAGTTTACGAGTTCATCAATCACTGCGTGAATTCCGACTCTGTCAAATGCTTTTGAGAAATCAAGGGAGATAATTGATGCATGGTTTTTTGTGGAGAGGGCGGAGGATATCTGGTAATCTAATGACACTAGAGAGTCAGATATGGATTTGCCCTTTTAAATCCAGATTGCCGATGTCGATCGATTTGTTGCGCAAGACAAACCACCACAGTCGATTGGCAATGATCTTGTCGAGGAGTTTAGTTGAGTTGAGTGAGATTGGGCGGTAGGAATTTATAAGGGTTTTGTCGGACAGTGGCTTAATTACGGTTGGGGATATACGAGTCGACTATGTTATTGTAGAGGTTAAGAAGTCTTTGTTGAACAGATGGGTGGAGGTGTTTTAGCATAGGGTATGAAATGCGGTCTATGCCTGGGCTCTTGCCTGTAAGTTTGTGTAAGGCTATTTGTAGTTCTATTGAATTAATAGGCTCGTCTATGGACTTCGCTGAGTTGCAGGGGCGATGTGTAAATTGCATATTTAATGTTGATTGTATGTGGGATTGAAAGGTGGCAGGAAAATTGGAGTTGCTAGATTCGGTTGACCAATTTGTACAGAATGCGTCTGCTATTTCTTGGCGAGTTTTGGGCTTTTAAGCAGTGAATGAGTAGATTTGGTTTTGTGCCGCAGAAAATCCTAATATTATTCCATATTTTTGAGGAATGGGTGGATGAGGTGATTTCTGAAGTACATTTTTTTTGTGCTGTTTTTATACCCGTTACTCGTAGAGTAAAAAGGGTATACTAAAGTCGTGCAAATGTATGTAACAGGCAGAAGGAAGCATCTCCGATATCATAAAGTATATATATTCTTCATCAGCATCAACAGCCGAGTCGATATAGCCATGTCCGTCTGTTCGTCCGTCCGTCCGTCCGTCCGTCCGTCCGTCCGTCCGTCTGTATGAACACCTAGATCTCAGAGACTAGAAGAGCTAGAGCAACCAAATTTTAGACGTAAGCTAGTATTGTCTGTAGGCAGATCAAGTTTGTTTCAAATTTTGGCGACGCCCCCTCCCGCCCCCGCAATAAAAAATATTGAATAACTCCCACAATTTTTAAGATATCGAGCTCAGATATCAATATCTACAATCTCACAAATTTTCGAAAGGATCGGGTAATAAATGGCCGAGTTAAAAAAATGTTGCATACTTATCCGAGCTGAGCTGAGTAACGGGTATTTCGAAGTCGGGCAGGGCCGACTTTAACTTACGCTCTCGTTTTAGCTTGTTTCCATTCCAGTTTGAATAGGGCGTTTGTTCTTCTGTAATTGATTATGTTGGTAGTGTTGATTGACTGTTGAAGAGATTTCCAGTGTCTGTTTTTAATATTTTTTAGGGATTCTAGGCTTTTGTTCCACCAAGGGACCTTGTGCATGACCATTATAGAAGATATGGTATGTGGAATGGATTTGATTGCTGTTTGCCGAATTAGTTTGCACAAATTTGCTGTCTCCTTGTTAATGTTTTGACTTTCAGGCTTCGATTTATTTAGTTCGTAGGAGCTGTCGAAAAATGTTCCCAATTGGCAAGGGCTAATTTGAACTTGGATTGGTAAGTTGGGGCTGGGGAAGGGGTTGGAAATAGGGAGATTGAAATTGGAAAGTGGTCGCTGCCATAGAGATTTGTGTCGATATGCCAGGATGATTCAAGGGCTATTGCGGGAGTCGCAAGAGATATGTCTATGTGTGTTAAGGTGTTGTGAGTGCTGAAGTGGGTGGGGGCCCCACGATTCAGCAATAGTAGTGGTGTTTTATCAATAAATTTGGCTATGTCGTTTCCTCTTCGATTGTTCTTCGGAGAGCCCCAAGAGCTATGCCAGCCATTAAGGTCCCCTGTGTGATCTGTTAGGTTGGCGAAGGAGTTGGTTGGTTGTAAATGGTTTATTTGGGGCTATGTATGTGGAGTATATGTTGAATTTTAATTTAGATTGAACTGAAACTGCAATAAGTTCGATGTTGTTTGAGGTGTTTACGTTAATAATGCTATGTTGGAGAGAGTTGTGTATAAGAAGAGCTACTCCTCCAAACGAGTTCGGAGAGGTGTTGTTGTGGTAAAGGGTGTAGTTTAAGGGGGTTGGGAAAGTATGGTGATTGTGGATGTGAGTTTCTTGGAGTGAAATAATTTTGGGAGATATGTTTTTTATTACTAATTGTAACTGATCATAGTTGTTACGATAACCGTTTATGTTCCATTGTAGGATCTTAATAGACATTAAAGGATTTTGGTTGGATATAAACATTGGTGAGTCATGAATTAGAGTATATATGTTGATCAGTATTTGGACTCTCAGTGGATTTGGTTCCGACCAGATCACCTCCACTGATGAGTAAAGTGTATATATTAGAGGGGGTGTATGTAAAGGACGATATCAGGACCTGTGTCCGTTGAAGAACTTGGAGGCCGGAAGTTCAATTCTTCAACAATCGCCTATTCTGAGGTCGTTCATTTACATACACCCCCTCTGTACTTGTTCTAGGGTTATTGGGTGTTAAGATTCCATTCGAGAATCGTCGTCGGATTCATTATCAATATGTTTTTTTTCGGGGTGCTTAGATTTAATGCTGGTTAATTTGGCATTTTTGGCTTTAGGGTTTGATTTTAAAGAATTGGGAGTCTTAAGCTTGTTTTCAGGGATATGTGGCGGGCTTGCGGGTTTTCGTGGAGGGTCACTTTTCCCGACGGTGGCTGATGTGGTTGGAGTATCTTGGTTGAGATCTCTGTAGCTTATGATGTTGCGGTTGGCGGAGATTCCTGGTGCTGAAGGTGAAGCTTCGGTAGTTGTAGCTGAAGCGTAGGTCTTGGGAAGTTGGTGGTGTTGTTCATAAATAAAGCGAGCGGTCTTGAAGTCTGACTTTTCGGTAATTTTGATTGCTAGAATTTCCTTGTGTTTATGGAAAGTGGTGCTCTACTAATTTGGCTTCCTTACAGTTGATACATGTGGTGTTTTGGACGCATGGATCTTCTGGGTTTTCATTGTTGTGTGTCGGTGAATTGCAGTTGAGGCATAGTTGTGGGCTATTGCAGTGTTGGGCATCTACATGGTAGTGGAATGTATGGGCGAACTTCAGTAACTTCATATCCAATTTTTATTGATGAAGGTATTTTCCGGCATTCTATGACGTTTTGGTCGCTAAGTTCGTTGATTATGATTTCTTCCGGTATGTGGCGTAGGGCGTTGGAGTATATAACTCCCTTAGAAGAATTGAGGGTATTGTGTTCAGAGACGGTGACTTCAATGTTGTTGCCGAGGGATGCTAGTTTTACGAGGTTTACTGCTTGTGTTAGGGTTTTTGTTTTTATTAGTTTGGAGCCATTGCCTTGGGAGGTACATGACTCAACTTCACCACTGCAAGCATTGTCTATTATTTTTTTTATGAGAAATGGGCTGACGTTGGATAAGGTGTCTTCACTATTAATGCGTGTCATTATTAAATATTTAGGTCCGATCGTAGGGCTTTTCAGTTTTCTTGAATTGTCTAGCACAAAACCCAGCTGTGGCTGGGTTTTTGCTTTATTTCTGTCTGGTGGTTCAACCATTGTTGTTGCTGCTAAGCAGCGCTAAGAGTTTAGCGGCGGTTTCTTATCGGTTTATGTTGGTTTGCTTGTTTATCTTGTAACTGTAATAGATTTTGTGTGTTTTTGTTAGTGTTGTTGTTGGCTTGTAAGAACTTTCCGTATGCACGACTGATCGCAGTGAGAGTTGGAGAGTGACTGATCCTCAATGTGGTATTTTTAAATGCATCCTATGTAATGATCAACTTTTTCCAGATTAGTCTGAAATAAGTGGAAAAGAGAAAAAGTTGAAAAACCTAGCCAAAAAAAAAGGGATGCGTTCCTCTTTTTTTCGCCAACTCATTTGATATCCTTCATGTAAATAAAGAATCGTTTCCAAGTCTAATTTAACAGACTAATAATGCTATTAACAGATCCCGTTGTGACAAAATAATGGAGCGATAGAGAATGCCTCTTCAAACTTATCTGTTGATTGGAGTGTCAAGCCTTGAAGGATTTATGTGAGCCATTACTTTCCCTTTTGTTTCTTTATTTAAATTTTTATACTCTGTACCGTAGGTACATAGAGTATTATAAGTTTGTGCAAAAGTATGTAACATCCAGAAGGAAGCATCTCCGACCCCATAAAGTATATATATTCTTGATCAGCATCAACAGCCGAGTCGATATAGCCATGTCAGTCTGTCCGTCTGTCTGTCTGTCCGTATGAACGCACAGATCTCAGAGATGGTAAGAGATAGAGGTTTGACGTATATGGGACATATGCTTCTTATGTCTGCAGGCAGATCAAGTTTATTTTCAATTTTGGCCACGTCCCCTCCCGCCCCCGCAATTTAGAAAAAACGTCATATCTCCCACAGTTTTGAAGATAGATGGCTTGTTCCTTCTGAGCATATTTAGTTATAAGAATAACTTATCGATCCGCCAAAGGAATGAAGAAGATCGGATGAACGGTTTTCGAGTTATGATCAAAAGACAAAATTTCTTGGTACAGAGTATGTTATAGTCGGGCTTGACCGACTTTCTTTCTTGTTATACTCTGTACCGTAGGTACATAGAGTATTATAAGTTTGTGCAAAAGTATGTAACATCCAGAAGGAAGCATCTCCGACCCCATAAAGTATATATATTCTTGATCAGCATCAACAGCCTAGTCGATATAGCCATGTCCGTCTGTCCGTCTGTCTGTCCGTATGAACGCACAGATCTCAGAGATGGTAAGAGATAGAGGTTTGACGTGTATGGGACATATGCTTCTTATGTCTGCAGGCAGATCAAGTTTATTTTCAATTTTGGCCACGCCCCCTCCCGCCCCCGCAATTTAGAAAAAACGTCATATCTCCCACAGTTTTGAAGATAGATGGCTTGTTCCTTCTGGACATATTTAGTTATTAGAATAACTTATCGATCCGCCAAAGGAATGAAGAAGATCGGATGAACGGTTTTCGAGTTATGATCAAAAGACAAATTTTCTTGGTACAGAGCTTGACCGACTTTCTTTCTTGTTACAATTGTTTCTTTCCAAGAATAAGATTTTTACTAATCTAAGTAAGATCAGCAGCTATACCATATAGTTGTCCTATTTTAATACAACTTGGTAGAACTATACAAAAACATAGAAATCCTACGATTGTAAGTTTGGAGACATTTCAATTGAAAAGATAAACGATTTTCTCACTAAAACAAATTTTCCGACCGATGGGAGCTATGAGATTTAGTCATCCGATCCGGTCGGTTCCGACATATTAGTAGTGTGCAGCAAAAAGAAGACTCTGTGCAAAATTTCAGCTCGATAGCTTTAAAACTGAGAGACGAGTTCGCGTAGAAACAGATAGACAGACGGACGGACAAAGCTTAATCGACTCAGCTCGTCACCCTGATCAAGAATATATATATAGGTTATGGGGTCGGATATGAATATTTCTATGTAATACCCTTTGCAAGGGTATAATGAAACTAAGTCATCTACTCATGAACAAATTTCGATTCCCAAATTCTGGCGGAATAAACATTTAAAGCGTCCTAAGGCAATTCAATTTCCATTTATTGTAAATTTTGAATAAGCCAGGAAAAATGCTGTTATCAAAGCTAAGCGGGAATCCAATCAAAACCAAATTTATGAGATCATCGAAGTCAGGGGGCTTTCTTTCTAACCTTAAAGCATTGGGCAAGTCCCCAAAATCAGGGACTATCTTGACTTTCCTAAAAGTGAAGTTTTAGTCTCGTCTCTGACACTTCCATCTCTTAATAAAATTAATACCTGATTCACCAAACTAACTGTCTTTGCCTTAATCATTCCTCTCCACCTTAAACACTCGCATTACAAGTGGAAAATACAATTTAAACTTTGCCACTCATCTAGAATTCTTGTTCACATTTCTGATATAACTATATTTAATATGCCAGCCATATCCTTACCCCCTACCAATGCTCAGGTCTTAGGTCGCACCCCTGTTGTAAGAAAACGTGTGCTTGTAACCGTCTGTCTGTGGGTATTGATTTTTGATTTGCGGTGTTAAATTCATTTTTGATTCATATCACGCAAATTAAGAACAATTTCATTTTCATTGCAACTGCGAGTCATGTGAGTGGCATGTTGAGAGACATCCCAGGCAAGTGCAAACCAACAAACAGCAAAAACGCAATTGAATTCTATCAAAATAAACTATTGTGGAAAGTGCTTGGCTTACGCACGTGTGGATTTTGGATGGCTTGGATGTGAAATGAAGGGAGTGGAGTGCGAAGCATGTGATAAGGGCCTTAAATGAGGGCGAATCTCAGTTAAAATATTTAAATAATATCGATTGATTTCATTCTCCTCTTTGATACTCCTATTTTTGCGCCTTTCTTTGCTTTTTTCCATCCTAAGCCACTGTCAGGCTGTTGTTGTCTAGGCACGATGGCCCCCATGTGAGTGTTGCGGTGGGTCTTGGACAAATGTCAAGTTGTCTTAAATGACAATTAGCTGAAAAGCAAAAAATCAACGCCGACCTTTTTACACAACATAAATCCCTCCGCAAAGCTCTTCGTTAGGCTAAGTGGCGTGTACATAAAAAGCAAATGTCTTGCCTTCTTGTCACATTAATTGCATTCAGCGCAAGTCCCTTTGGTTGGGTTGTGCAACAACATTTGCATAAAAATCATAATAAATTCAATGATGCTTATTTCGTGAAACCCTCTTTTTGAGCGCATAAAAAGGCGCTCCCAGGCAAGAGGCTGCCACTTAAAAGCCGCTTCAATTATTCATAAAGTTACCTCAGCAGGGGAGAGCGCGTCATGTGAGTGTTTGGGCCATGAAAATGGTCAGGAAATTGTTTGTTTTTATTTAATTTTTTTGGGTATTTTCTTTGCAACAAATTGAAACGTTAATAGGCTGATACAACAAGTGGTACTTCCGTTCTATTAAATTTTTCTTGCCGATATAAGAATCTTGTGGATTTAACAAAACTGGGAACGTCATGGTTCGGGAGTTCTGACCTCTCTTAATTATTATACTAAATATAGAAGGTCTAGTTCGAAACAAATAACCATGCGATAGCTACATAGAGAAGGCGCTCTGTTTTGCACACCTCTGACATCTGAGGCAATAGTCTATATCCCAAATCGGGAAAATACGAGTCCCATTATTTGTCATATTCGACTTACAAAACGAGCTTAAAGGCGCTGGGATAATTGCGATTAAAGATAGAAATTTAATTATAAATGAAAGATTCAGACAAACTACTTATGAATAGAACGTTTGAAATTCTACTTTAATATGCTTTGGGAGACCATTCGCTTGTCCCCATTAGGTTTTTGGAAACCACTTGAATTTACAAACAAGAAAATTGTTTTTCGTTTTAGAGGTTGACTTTATTTTGATCACTTAAATTTCATGATTGGTGCGAGTTGTCATATGTAAAGTTGCTAGCACTGCACTGCAGCTTTCTGTTTCGTCAGTTTTAATGCTATCTTAAAAAAACTTTGCGAAAAAATCAAGCCACTTGTGATTGACATAAACCAATGCGGTGACAATAACAGATAAAACTAACATCGACAGTTTTCAATATTTAGATCCCTGTATTAGACTTGCCGAACTTGAACTGATCCGTATTATCGAACTCAGCTGAGAAAGCAAATGTTAGAAGTAAGGCGGAAGGGAAGTGGGATCTTCCCAGATAGTACTGAGTATCGATTACTCAGTATCGAGTACTGAGTATCAAGTAGAGAGCATTGAGTATAGAGCTATGAGTATCAAGTATTAAAGTATGGGTATGCAGACTTTGCATTGAGTACTGATTATCGAATTCTGATATCGAGTTTTGAGTATGAAGAGCAAACTATCAAGTGCTAAGTATCTTTTAAGGATTTAAGAAGCAGTTCCAGCAATGGTATTCAAGCTGAAAATAGAGTCATCTACTGTGGAGTATCGTTTCTAAATCCCGATTAAAACATCATATTAGTGACGCTTGATGAAACAATAAGTACTCAGAGAAATAACTTTATCTTAATTTCTCTCCAATTCGCAGTATATTTATATATTTTTTTATGTGCGTACATAAACCTACATAAGTAATCGCCATCTGGGTTGCAGTTGCTGACAACAAACAGGGAACACTTTTGCACATCGCTTTGGGTATTGTCGCTGCTGGTCATTGATTTACCGCTCGATTGTGTTGCTGTTGCTACTTCTGGCCCTTTGCATATCCATGATTGATTGCTGTTTACGCGTCTGGCCATGCCCACTGGGAGGCAACGTCGGGGCTGAAATTGAATTTGGCACTTGGCTTGAACCGTTTTCCGCCATTGAACGGCGCACTGGCATTTCTGTAATTCGATTATCGCATCGCTCGCATGCACGAAGATTGAATTTGCCACTCTCAATGGTCCTATTGTAATTGCATTTTTTGTTTTTGGGTCGCACTGTTTAAGTTGTTCCACTTCAGATGGCTTTAATCCAGCACTTTTGCACAATTAAGTGCACTTGTGCCTGCCCCTTATTTGTGGCTAACAACAGAACTTGCAACACCAGCTGTCGGAGTGTCACGGCACATCATTTTGCTGCTCTTCCACCCGTTTCTGTTGCTGTCATAGTTTGCCGCTTCATTGCAACTTTGCTGAAAGCTGGAAAGAAACCCACATTACGTATACGTAATATTTTGCAGTAAATGGCAAAGCAAATGGGGCTTTGTTTGTCAAGAAGAAGCAGGAGAAGAAGAGCAGCATCAGCATTCGGTTCCAAGCTGAAATTGACTTGTTTATTATGATGCAGCGATAAGCCATGGGTCAAAGCACCGCCCCATTCTCTCAGATGGCATGTGGAAAATATTTTGTTTTGCCAGGCGTCTTTAATGCGAAATTGAAATAGTTGATTGAATTATTTTATGTGGTTCATTTCATGTGTGTTAGCCATTAAAATGAATTACAAACTGCGCAACAAGAAAACCCCCTTTAATACCCAGCATGAAGCAGCTAACAGTAAGAGGATTGATGACCATATTTTCGAGCTGAGATTATACTGGCATATTGGACAAAATCAATAGAGCACATTTCACTTTGCAGGTTTATGCACATAATTGTTAAAGAGTATTTGAAATTAATCTAAACTATTAAAACATATGTCGATAGCCGCTCTATTCTGAATTTTTAATACCCTGTACTTAATATTACTTAAGATTAAGTTTACTCTCAGGTCGATAAAGTTTGTCTGTTTGTTGTTTGATTCTGTTGTTTGTCTGTACTTAAAAATGGGGAAAAGATTTCATGATCTTGTGGAGAAGGAAGCATTTCCGAACTTATAAGTTGTATATAAATTCTTGATAGGCATCAACAGCCGAGTCAACGCTAGTCTGTCTGTCTGTATGAATACCTAGATCTCAGATAGTAAAGGAACTAGAGCAACAAAACATGAAATGTTCACTTCTATTGTTTGCAAACAAAATATATTGAATAATCCCTGAAATGTTGAATATATCGATCTCAACCTGTAACCTCTGAAATTTTCATAATGGGAAAACGTTGCATAGTTTTGGGCATTTATCAATTGATATGAGCGAAGGCTTTTAAATTCTTCTTTTCATGAGCTATGTGTATATTCAAGTCCGGCAAGACAGACTTTACCTCATGCTCTCGTTTTCTTAGTGTCATAGTTAGATTTAGCCACCTTGTTTTATTATTGTTATTTGTGCTCAAATGCCATGAATAATTGGAGTACATACCCAATGAGATAACCCGCTTAGAGCTTGGCCTGAAGTTGAGGCCCAGTCCGAGAGGTTAGCAATATCGGACCTCCAAAGATGAAAAAAAGACCCTGGAGCATTCGTCTCAGGAGCAATTCGTTAGTGGGATGATCCGGAATCTTTCAGACTTCTTTCCGCACCAAGGTAACCTCTCCGTGGATACTCTTGGCTAAGAGTTAATAATTCTTTCCAATAAAAACGTGCAAGCAATTTTACAGGTTAAGTTTATTAAGAAAAAACAATGTTCTGCCTCGATTGGCTGTAAGACTTAGACTGACTAGCAAACGCAGAAGCTGTACGAAGCGAACCTCAGCATAGGCTGCTGAAAGTTATGGAAAAATACTCCAAACGGGGGTTCTTGTGGCGCCGGCCTTTGGTTGCTTGTGCATAACGGGATGTTGTTTACAATATATTTATTAATAACCAGCTAGAACTGAATTCGGCTATGCTTAAAGCTTTATCAATGTTTTTACAATACTGTGGCATACTCGCGCGCTGTAATCATAATAATTAACATGTAACATATTTACGGACTGATATGGGTATGTTACTACCCCGTTTATACAAAAATACAAATTCATGAATTTTGTCCCTCTAGGTATGCAATAATTATGATTATTAATAATTATGGGGCAAATATAAAAAATAGACTCCTCAATTATCAATATTCATAAATATAGTATAACTCAAGGGGCAAAATTCATGAATTTGAGTTTGTGTATAAACGGGGTAACTGTAAGCAAAACAGAACCTTTGACGAACCCTTACAGAATATTCAAAAGAGATCAAAAAGGATCCTTCCTTAAAATATTTGATTAAAGTTCGATTCAGTACCTTAAGAACATTTGGGAAGAACAAAAAAATGTGCTTAAATCAGCGGTGGGCATAAAATTTGAAGAGTGCTTTTAATTTTATGAGAAAGGGACCTAAAGTTTAACGCTGAATCCGAAGAGCAAAGTTGGAGATGCCTGGTTCGTTACTACAATGCTGGCGCAAATGGCTAGTAAAGGTCACCGAGTGTGCACGTTTTATAAGAAAATCTTTTTAATTAGATGTCCCAAACTGGATTGAAATCAAAGCCTCTCACATTTGTACACTCTTAGACGTATTAATAATGTACTTTTTCGTGGGCATGTAGCCAACTTCGTCTCCACTGACATTGATCAACCACCATCATCCAATGCAGTTTGGCTGTGGCTGACTTTATCAACCATATCCTTGTACCTATGAATGCGTGTAACTGAGTCCACGACCGGACGGATGTCATCGTTATCATCGTTGCAGCTCTCAACTGGCGTTGCGATTGTCAATTGTGAAACTGATTGAGTGAAAGGCAAATGCTGAGTTTGTATCCTCACTTTTTGCCCTGGTAAACTGCTGCACTGGTAACTGTCTGACTGACGGACTGAATGAATGCATGCATGAAAGCTGTCCCCTGACTAGCACCCTATGTGTGCCTTCCTCTCTCTAGCTGTTCCCCAAGCGACTTGCTTGCATTGCATTGCAAATTGTTAGATAAATGGCCAAGTCGATAGAGATTGGCAATGCATTTGAGTGATTTTGCTTGTCTGCCGAGGAAGTTCTTCTTACTTTCTGCTTGCCTGACACATTAATCTTCATTAAGTTGTTTGCATTTAAATAAGTAACTGGAATTAGTTGGAGAGAAATTTGCCACAATCCATCTTGGATTGCTCCATGCAAATGCGGGTGAAACTCTATTTACCGTGAAAGCAAACCAAACTGTTGCGAAATCCGCAAAAAGTTACAAAATGCTGTGAACTTCATTAAATTGGTATGCAAACCAAAAAATACAAAATTTAAAACAATATGAAAAACTTTAGTCTGTTTTATGCGATGCTCTGGGCCATTCAAAATTCAATGACCATTACGGAAAACTAAGCCCGAAATGAATTCGCTGCGGGTTCGTACAAATGGCTGTGGCATCCATTGTGTTTGCTGTGTTCCCCCATAAAGGCAGTGGTTTGGCGCCGACAGTTGGTCACAATGAAAAGGGTATTTCACTGTGAAACTATTAGTATGATTTCAAATTAAGCAAGTTTATTATTAACATTGCGCACTAGATCATAGGTGATTGTAATGGCTAATTACTTAAAGCTAGGTTAGGCTAGGTTGTGCTGCCGCTGGAACTTCTGGAAGAGCGTAGGTGGCAGATATTGTGTTTGAATCCCAAAATTGTGGGTGATGTGTCGTTGTAAGCTGATTTATATGCCCAAGCACATCTTTTATTCTTACCATAGTACATCTGATCCTTTACAAACGTAGCAATGTCCAACTCATCTATCTACCAAATTGCGGGAGATGTGTGAATCCTTTCCAATTGGGGATATTGAAAATCATATTGATCTTCCTGCACCTATAAAATAATTTGTCTAAAAAGCCAAAAAATGCCCTACGATCATACGGACAAACAGACGGACATGGCTATATCGACTATGCTGTTGATGCTGATCAAGAATATATATAACCAATTATATTGAAGAATACAAAATCATATCTCTCTTTGGTCTGACGATTTCGGGACTTCGTGTTGACTTTGAACTTCCTCTCGAATGGATTGCGCTAACGCATTGTCATCGGTCCTGGGTGGGTAAAGTGAGTAATGAAATACCGGTTCTTCTTTTTTAACTTCACCTCTTATTATCACTGGATTGTGGCTTACAAAAACAGGTCAGTACCAACATGGCTTGACGAGTTTTCGGAACTGTTAGGCCCGGAAGCAGACATGGTCAAATGATTTAACCAAATCAAGTCACGAGATAATTAGAATTTATTTATTTTTTTTAGGAAAGGAGTACTAGACTTTAGGCTTACAAGAAGCTAAAAGTTGTCTTATTTTTCTTACCTAAATATCTTACCATTCCTTTGCCAAATCGATAAATAATTTTGATGAGTAATCTGTGGGATATTTGGGGTTGTATCCAAATTACCTTTGGTACGGAGTATAAAAAGAGATTAAAAAGACTTTAAAATTGCTCCTGCTCATGCTAAAATTGGGATTTCCTGAAATACGAATTAAAAAAGACTCGCAAATGACTCGAATACCAGAAGAATACTCTTAAAACGACTCTTCATAAAGTGAAGTATAATTTACGATCAGAAGACGAGCGCACTTATAAATAATTTAATCAGAAGGAGGACTTGGACTTGCAGGACTCGGTCGTCGCGACAACCGACGACAGACATGACTAAGACGAGCTTAACCCGCTGAATGGGATGTAAATTAAGCAGTTAAGGATGTCAGCACAGCTGTTACAGAGCACGGAAAACCGATCGAGTACGCGTGGCCAAATCTGCAGTTCGAATATTCTTTTTTCTCGTCAAATGTACTTTCCCATCATTTATCACAGTTTACTTAATCCTCATAAATGTCAATTTTCCTTCACCAATTTGGGCTGCCACAATAAATAATGAAAATTGGAAACTTGCAAATTGGATTTCGCAGCTTATTTAAGGCCAGCAAGTAAATGTATATGTGTGTGTGTGTGTGCGGCGTACATGGCTTGAAGCTGTCGCTGACGCTTTAAATGCTTCTGCACAGTTTCGCTCTGGTTCATGGCTGACAATCCCAAGGCGCTGGCGGTTTTGAAATTCCCACCTCGCCTGAGGGAGGTCGGCGGGAGTGGTGAAGTGCCGACAAACGCATCAATTTCAACTTTTCTGCTGCATTTGTGTGTCGCTGATTTAGGGGCGTGGCTCGAAGGCGTGCCTACTGCCCACTTCTGGGGTAGGCGTGCGTTATTGCAGTGCAGCGCATAAATATTGCGCAGCGCATAAAAATCACACTTAATTGCACGTTTTGTTACTTTGTTGCCCGTTCGCTGGTCGCTTCGCTGCATTGCATTGTCTGTCCGCTCGCCGTTCTTTTATGGTCTTATTTTTGTGCTGGGCTGGGCTCAAATTTGTAGCATGCTTTCAGGCGCTCCTCCTGCAGTGAGAAAACTGGTTCTATGCGGAATATTTTAAGGTGTATCACATTGAGTTGGAGATTTCTTTATTAGTGTGCCAGTTTAGTCAAGATCAGATTTTGCCATGTCGTTCTTGTTTCACAATCCAATGTAAGGCAGGTATTTTCATACCCCAGCATAATACAATTCTCCAGATGATTTCAACTCACAGAAGGAAGCCAGAAATATTTGGTAATCAAGATTATTTATGGATGCTCCAAAGGATTTGCAATGATCGCAAAAGCGGTGCACTCTAAAAATAAATCCAGAACATTATGCTCCAATGAATTACATTCGTTTTTAATAGTACGGTCAGAAGGAAAGTATGATATTTACCTTTCCGATCTAATTGATCTTTTAGGCTATAATGGTTTTAAGTCAACCCCGATTTACTCTCAAAACAAGTAAAAAATACTATTTCTTAAAGCTCTTAAAGTTCATTCTAATGCCAACCCATTAACATTCTAGAAAAAAAATATGAGTACTTCAAACCAGTACAAAATGGTCTTGGTTTGAGCACATAAAATTGTAAAGCTATTCCCAATTTGTTTTATAACGAGGTCTCCGTTTTGAACCAAAGCTGGTTGGAAATATCCAAGGGACATGAATTAACCAAAGATACAACCATCTCTCACCTCTGGGCGTGCCTTCCGTTGTTCGATATGCGGCGGGGACCAAGGAATAGCAGAGGTCAATCAGGAATAGGCAGCGTAGTAAGTTGTTCGGGGTTCAAATCGACAATGGCGGGATTCGATGGCTTTGTTTTCGAACAACAATACGAGAGCAGGCAGGCGATCCACGCAGCGTGCTGACGCGTTTACTGTGGCACCTAACAACGGACACATGTCGAAAATAAACTATTGAAGCTAGAGACGGCTTATATTTATACCTGAATTTACACGTAAGAGCAACCGTTTCGTTTCTAGTCTCCTCATCTATGAGATCAATCAAAGTCGCTGTTTTTCAAAATGATACATCTCTTAAAATTTTCCGATGTCCAAAATCATATATCCCTAAGCAGACGCTATATCGATATAGGACACAGATTATTCCTTTTATGCAAGTCCAATGAGTGAAGAGCTTCAGATTTCAGAAATCCAAACATAATTGGCGCTTTCTTTATGAAAATCTTTATGAGTTAGAATTAAAAAATTTGCTCGGAAAATATACTTGGAAGTTCCGTCGAAATTCTTGTCGGCTTGACACAAAGGCCAGATGCGTGTTTCAAAACTAAACAACGAGATTCTTGAATTTTAATTGATTGTTATATTTTCCTGTTCCATAAAGGAATTTGAAAAGAAAAATAGAGGAAACTTCGGCACGGCCGGCTGAAAACAAACAAGTTTTTCTCACTAAGAATATTTTTCTGACCCTTCTTTTGTATGACTGCTATACAGGGATGCAAACCACTCGAAAATAAGTACTGGTTCGGTTCAGTGGTTCACACAGTTTCTGAACCGCCGGTTCGGTTCATTACATGGTTTTTGGAGCTTACTGAACCGCGGTTTCGGTTCGGTTCAGTGGTTCACAAAGGGATATTATGAAATATTATGATTTCTCTAATAATGTGACTTTTCAAACACTTTAGAAATTTAATTCTTATACACCATTTGAATATCTATAAAATCTTTAGAAGAATGTCCCAAGTTTATTCTGTCGGATTTCCAGGATTCGTCTATAAGTTTCCAGAGGAATGCCCTTCGAAAAGTGAGAATGTCGCCTAAATCTTTTTTATTCTTATACGTAACTTGCATCTTAATAACCCTATATATCATATCCATTAAGTTAGGCTTAGACCTGAATCATAGCAGAATAGGACCTGAAATGGAAGGGCTGGTCCTGAATTCATGGTATCCTTTTTATGAGTCTCAGCCAGGGATTTTTACACTGACATGTCCTACTACGTCATGAGCTTAGTTGATTTTAGGCATGATTTCAGAACTGAACCCATGGATGAGTTTCATGGGAAGTACTAAAATATGGTTGAATTCACACATTAAATTCAGTTATTCCTACTGTTCACGCCTGAATCAGCCCTGATTCAGTACCAAAACGTAGAACTGTAGGGATTATATAAGAAAAATCTCTCCCGTCTAAAATTGAATTAAGGTAAAAAAGTTCTACAGAAAATTTAAAATATTATCTACTAGAGAAACGAGAGCGTAAGTTAAAGTCGGCCCTGCCCGACTTCGAAATACCCGTTACTCAGCTCAGCTCGAATAAGTATGCAACATTTTTTTAACTCGGCCATTTATTATCCGATCCTTTTGAAAATTTGTGAGATTGTAGATGTTGGCCACATAGACTACACTGCAAAATCTGAGCTCGATATCTTAAAAATTGTGGGAGTTATTCAATATTTTTTATTGCGGGGGCGGGAGGGGGCGTGGCCAAAATTTGAAACAAACTTGATCTGCCTACAGACAATACTAGCTTACGTATAAAATTTGGTTGCTCTAGCTCTTCTAGTCTCTGAGATCTAGGTGTTCATACAGACGGACGGACGGACGGACGGACGGACGGACGGACGGACGGACGGACGGACGGACAGACGGACATGGCTATATCGACTCGGCTGTTGATGCTGATCAAGAATATATATACTTTATGATATCGGAGATGCTTCCTTCTGCCTGTTACATACATTTGCACGACTTTAGTATACCCTTTTTACTCTTCGAGTAACGGGTATAAAAATACAGATTGATGACAGGTATATTAGATAGTCGGCGGGCAATTGCAGAACTTACAGTTTTACATTCACAAATTCCCAAATTGATAAAAATCATTTGCTAGAGGAAAGGGATTCGCTTTAAAACTCGTCAGAGAACTGAACCGAACCGAACCGATTTTATTTGTGGTTTTCGGTTCGGTTTAGTAATTCTGAAAGGAAGCAGGTTCGGTTTGCGGTTCGGTTCACCAACTGAAATAAGCGGTTCGGTTCGGTTCAAAACCGGTTCGGTTCAGAACCGGTTTGCATCCCTGCTGCTATACTACATAGATGTCCGAGTTTGGAAATTCGGAAATCATCCAATGGATATTTTTTAATATCCCTTTTTATTCCCGGTTCCCATTAAAAATGGAAGGGGCGGAACTAGCGGAAGAATCTGGTTATCCCGCCGTTGTCCTGACAAGCCGAGCAAATTAAAAGAAGACAGTCCGCCAACAAGTAAGTTGACATACATACAGCAGAATTTATTCGCACGTGTCCTAATAGTTATCCAGAAAAACTAGAGGTAAAAGGAGCGACGAGATCGGTTGCGTATTGTTACATTACCCTTAGCACTAAAAAGTGGCAGCTATCATAAGCAATAGTTCGCCGTCAAAACCTGTAGCGTTTGCGTATCGAGAACAAACTCTGTTTCTACTTGTGTATAGAGGAGGTTGGAGGTCGTGCACTTCTTGTGTTCTTCGGTCTCCGCTCGCCGGATGGGTGTGGGTTCTTTCCTCGTCCTACTATACTACACTCTAGCACAATAATAAGTGCACTTCACGGAAAATTACAGATCATGAATACAGGATTATTATTTTACAAAAAAATAGGTACCACACATGATGAGACGGAGGCCAATAGGATGACAGATCAGCTGTTAGGGTATCAAGATGATATTTATACCCTAGTGTATACCCTCCCTACCTTGGTAGCGAATTATAAAAATGCATGGCCACCCCTTTGCTTGACCTCTTAACTGATCATTCAACAGTTATACATGCTTGTGGTTTCATATTGTACCGGCGACGAACCGACAAAAGATAACTACCAAATCATTGCATAGAAACTTATAATTCATTTATTACGAAAGTGATAGTACGACAGATTCATCTGCTTTTTTAAGAATATTTCAATGACGAAAGAAAAGAATATATATAAGGAACTTAAATTTAGTAAATATTATACGGGAACTTCATTGTTCAAGTGGGTATATTAAAGCTATCTCAAAAATAAAGTATGTATGCCAAAAATTATTAAGAAAACTGCTATTATGCTACCCATTGGGGGTATTCATAAAGATTTATATATATACAACTTGCATGATAACTTCAACTCCTAGGTCAGCGGAAGGCTGCCATTTAAAATTAGGAATTCAATCTTTTACAAAAGGTTACTCACAGATCAATCCTCGTGTTCGTTGGGCCCATCGATACGTTGATGTTGGTTGCTGTGGATAAAATTAAATTTCAATACCCAAAATTTATACCACAAATGGGTATAGCCAGCTAATAGTGGTTTAGCATTCTCAGTAGTTAGCAAGATTTACGTTACTTAAAATACAAACTTTACTCTAAACTGCATACATATAAATTATGTAGCCAAATGGATAATTATAAGAATATCAAGAAATGAATTTAAATAAAAACAAGAAAGAAAGTCGGTCAAGCCCGACTATAACATACTCTGTACCAAGTAAATTTGTCTTTTGATCATAACTCGAAAACCGTTCATCCGATCTTCTTCATTCCTTTGGCGGATCGATAAGTTATCCTAATAACTAAATATGTCCAGAAGGAACAAGCTATCTATCTTCAAAACTGTGGGAGATATGACGTTTTTTCTAAATTGCGGGGGCGGGAGGGGGCGTGGCTAAAATTGAAAATAAACTTGATCTGCCTGCAGACATAAGAAGCATATGTCCCATACATGTCAAACCTCTATCTCTTACCATCTCTGAGATCTGTGCGTTTATACGGACAGACAGACGGACAGACGGACATGGCTATATCGACTCGGCTGTTGATGCTGATCAAGAATATATATACTTTATGGGGTCGGAGATGCTTCCTTCTGCCTGTTACATACTTTTGCACAAACTTATAATACTCTATGTATGCACCTTCGGTACAGAGTATAAAAATAAGAAAATTTAAGGATGGCAGCGCCACAATTGAGAGAGAGCTCTCCTCACTGAGTGAGCCAGCATGCTTTTCGGTGTGGTAATGCTGCTTTCTTTTGCACAAACGGGTGCTCCGTTAGCCCTAACGGAGTAAGGGTGCTCCGCTGGCCAAATATGAGCGCGCACTCAATAGACTCTGCCTTGTAAGTTGCTGTCCGTTTATTTGAGAATCGCGGATGCGATTTGGAGGTGGATAAGTTACGGTCACAAGGTGTTTCGGAATGGTTAGACGGTTTCGCCAAGAAATTTCCAACAGATCTCCTCCAGCCAAACCAATATGCCCCGACCGGCCACGCAATGTAAATATGTGTAAAGGCAAGCGCGGTGAGCAGAGACCGGCCGGTGACAAGGTCTTGTGACGCACTGTAACAAAGCGGTTTCAGTTAAAATGCACTAAAATAATTTCACCACAAATATCATCTGGCACACTGAATTGAAGCTTATACTTTTCACCATCTTTGGGGGAGGCACTGATATAATTTCCGACTGCCACGAGTTCTTCAGTTTGGGTTTTTAGGTTATATAACCTCTTTACGGATCACCGTTTATCGAGTTCAATATAATTAAATAATTGCAATCAAAGTATGCGTCTGCACTCTGGCGACTCTCAAAACGAATAGAGCGAAAGCCACGCGTCTGCTTGCCAACTCGTTGCTAAGCGCAGCAGAGCAATGAACAAAAGTCTCCAATCGAATGCAACGGTAAAAATCGTCTGATCTTTGCCTATTCCTTCTTCCCATGCATTCCGCCTTCCCATACTTTCCGCCTCATGAATTGCGCAAGAGTAAAAGAGACAGAAGGATTTTCATATAATTACTAGAACGGTGAACTGCACATATGTATGTTGGTGTGCACTCGATGCCTTTGACTGCTGCACAGTGGGTGATGCGCGTTCAAACGTAAACAAATTTGCCAGCTGGCTCCTACAAACCTAGATTGGCTACAGTATAATAGGTGACAAGCGCCAAAGTTGACAAAATTTGTTTGGGCCATGGGACGTGATGAGACTCATCCTTGGGAAATCGCTGAAAGATATAACAAATAATTAAGGAGTTCGGCCTGCTTTCACTTTTGGTTGCTGCTGCTCAGTGTAGTGCACTCAGGATTAACCAATTCAATCCAGCCACTTAAGCAGAACTTTATCTCCTTGAATGATTGGAGTACGTCTGCTGCTGTCGATCACCAAAAATTGAAAAGACATAGACGACGCCCCATCGACACAAACAATCCCGCTCGCAGGGCTGCTGAAAAGATGCCCAATTCCTTTCGACTTCAAATTGGTTAAGCCAGCTTTCGAGTTCGGCGATGGCTAAACAATTTAGTACGAAATTCTATGTTTGCCTGCTGCTGTTTGTCCACAAAACCCCAAAATCACTACAACGGCACCACAAATATTATGAATTCTACCCATCACATAACTTTAATTCAATTTAAGCCAACTCAATGACACATAATGCTTACCTACACGAGAGAGCCAACAACAATTTTGCCGCATGCTATTATGTTATCGACTTACATAAGCCAAGTCATAAATATTGCCCCCAACAACGAGAACGATTGCCAGCCGAAAATCAAATAAATGTTGGCAGGCAAGAATTACATAAAATTTAACTGACAAAATACATCAGCAGCAGCGGCACCAAAATGGGCAAACGGCAAACTAGTTGCCTGGCATTAAAAAGCAATCTGCCAAGAACAGAAAACACATCAGAACAAACATTTTGGTCGTATTCAATTTTGGACAAAAGACAACAGAGAAAGTGCTTAAACGAAAGCGAAAACAATTTGGGAATGGCAGCACGTGTGCACATTGTGATTTGCATTTGGGTGTGGATGAAGTGGATGATGCGGATGTGTCAGCTGGGTGTAACTTTATACAAGCACCTCAGCATTTGGTTGCCACTCTTGGCACACAATAAAAATGGGTTTCTATCAGCTCGCCCTCTCCCTCTCTCTGATGGCCTCCTCCCGATGAAAACTGAAAAGAAAACTGTCCCCCAGTGCCTTCGGTGGCCTACCGAAAAACTTCTGCTGGCTCTCAGCTTTTGTGGCCACTTAATGTATTTTTGTTGCAGCCGCATGTCCTGGCCATTTATTTTCAGTTAAATGACAGCAAATTAAGTGGCCAGTGCAAAAGTTTTGCCTCTTTTTTATGGTGTATTGATAATAATGACGGCAAATAAAGAAGCAAAAAGTGTGTGCACACATTAATTTTATCTGAAGCGGACAGCTGCTGTTTTGTATACACACATTGGCCAAGAGAAGAAGAATGGGCCATAAGCCGAAAACCTCAATAAATAAATTTTGGCAATTCAATTCAGTGCAGTTTATTTGCAAGAATTAAATAAATGGTTAGAATTGGCTTGTCAGTGAATTAAGTTTTAAGTGGAACTCCAAAAAGTATGCTATGAATGGCTTACTACCCTGGTCCAGCCTGTGTCCTGAACTTCTGGCAATTTACGTCTGGCCTTTGGCTTGAGCATTTGGTTCAACGACGAGCCTTTTAATGACAGGTTGTACTCTCGACGCCCGACTGGGTTCTTCTTAACACACAATTTAATGTGGACAAGAACAAACAAGTATTGATTTTAGCTGTGGTTTGATTTGAGCCATTTTCCAAAATCCCACCTCAGTTCTTAATTCCGCTAAATCTATAATTGAAAATTTTGTGCCATTGTCAGTTTTCATCCTTTTATCGGCAGAAATCAGCATCTTCATTTTTTGAACTTCTGCCAACATGAGTTCTGCCCTGCCAAATAACAAACCTTGCACAGATTCTAACAGAATACAAATACAAAGCGACTCGCAGGGCCAAGATTATATTTATAATTCCACACCCGATTTTATCTACAATACTAAAATGTGCATACATATGTAAGACAACGCTCAAAAGACGCTGCTTAAACTAAAAAAAGAGGATAATCTTAGCCTTCACATTCTTATCGTCGACGTCGTCGTCTTCGCTGGGTGAATTCCATCGCTTGTGCCCTCCTTTCCACCTCGAATGTCGATTATTTGCTGAGCTGTGATTAATGTTGATTCTGTGCTCTTCTTTTAGGCCGGCGGATTCACCTGTGCATAAGAAGCGGAAATTTCTTTTTACATTTTCATTTTCCTTGAGCAATTAATTAAATTGATTGAATGTTAAACAATTTGTCGCGAGCGCAAATGAAACAAAATCCAAACAATGTGAAAAAACAAAAAGGCATCCGTTTCCCGTAGTCCCCCAACGCAGCTCAAGTGCACTTAGCAGCTGATGCAGGGTGGAGCAGCACCAGCAGCAGCAAGTAAATGCTTCGACTACGCTGGCTGGTCACGTTGTGTCAATAGACGACGAGAATGCACTTTGATGCCAAATTGTTGCACTTGTTTTAACAATTTGTAGCTGCCCAGTACTTTAGTTGTATTTCACTCTGTTGTTTTAGTTTTGTACCAGGGGAAGTAAGTTAGCCTGGCTTATTGATGAACTGCAGTGTAAATACAAAACAAAGACTAAAGTGATGGACGAGGAGCAGTGTTAATAGATTTAATTGGATGTAAATTAAGTTCAGAGAGTTTGCATATTGATGTAGTGTAGTTTGCACACGAATACTCTTAGCAGTAACAATCAAGGCTCAAATATAATTTGCTAAAACAGTCGCTTGCCAACTTGAAGTCGATTATATATCCATAAACCGGATCCTTAAAGGCATACTTGATCCGATGAGTCTCCAAACTAAATAGAACAACTATCATGACTAGTTAGTTCAAAGCTTGCGTCAAACCCTTGATAAGTTGACCGAGTGTGTAAGGTTTTAAAGAAAAGCACACACTACCCGCTGCACCACACCGATTAAGCAAGTTACCGTGAATGGCAGCAAAAGGATTCTACACAATTAAAAAAAAATCAGGCGAGATCGGCTAAAAATTAAGAAATTCGTGTTTAAAAATACGTCAAAGAAGATTCATCGCTCCATCAAACACCATGGCAAACCTTTTAGACATTAATATTGTATAAAGAAAGAAAGTGTATTGGATAGGAATCAGTTCTGGGCAAAATAGCTATGCACACTAAGCTCATTACATAACACAGAGTGGAGCTTATTAGACCATAACATACAGAACTAGTTCAGCAAAAATTAAGAAGTGAATACAGAATTTACAGAGAACTTGACCATACCCTGCGCCAAAAATATGCACAAGTAGATACCCGGGCAGTGTCATGGATTATTAATGCAAGAAGCGACATGATACACTTAAATAAAAACAGATTCAACACAGGACAAACTAACAAATGCAAATGAATTGTGCAACACTAATGAGGTAGAGGACATCAATCATGTCCAATATATGTCCAATACTACCAGAACACAGAATATTGGCGAAATAATTTTAAACACAACAACACAAATAATACAAACCGTAGAAATTACGTGGGCCCCTAGTCCAACACTCATCTCAATGATCCTGCATCTTGCAGGGCGTAGTAAGACTTTTTTTTTGGTATCTAGAAAACCCTCAAATAAAATAAAACAAAACTCAACCAAAATAATAGAAGCGAATTCTCCGCCATAGTCTCTTCTCTAGCCATAGTCGAGTACTATTTAAAACCTTTAGCAATTAGATGTTCAACTTTTTAGAATTTTTTGTAGTTTGATGTACATTTTTTGTAGATTTTGTAGCTTATTAAAGTACCTACATAATTCGTTTTAAATAGATCTATAATTATATTTATTATTATATAATAATACGAAATTAAGCTAATGAAAATCAATATTTATTTAGAAGAGCAATGGAGAGTACAGTAGTATAAGTCATTCCGTCTCTGGCCAACACAAATAAGCCCTTATCCTTATCAGTAACCGGAGATCCAACTCTTAGTTGTGATAGGTGTGGTGACATCCCGGGCAGATCCAGTGAGTTGAAGAACTCTGTTGGATAATTTACTGCTACGTTGGCTTTGCCAATTGTATCGTTCATATTGAATGATACCAGGTCGCCTGGTAACCTGCTACTGTATCTTAAAGTTTATATCCACGCCACGCATGATTTATGTATTGTGTGCTTACATGGGGAAATATGGACAGGACAGGAACTGTTCCATTTCAGATATATACAAATTTCTTTTAGACTTTTAAGTCTCGGGTCATTATGGTTTGATTTTGGGTGGTTACAGCCACAACATTGTTTCGATATTTTTTTTAACACGGTGCGACTCTCTCGAAAATCATTCAAACATCCACCGTCGGGATCAAATCATAGTTTTAATTCAAAAAAATTGACGGGGTTTTTTATTTTCGGTGTAGGACGTCCACTTTTGACTCAAACCGAATTATCGGTCATAATTTTAACGGCCCGCAGCTTTGGTTTTCTGGCTGTCCTTGTCAAAATTAACTTGTCTATACAAAATACCGCAAATGGCAAGCACATGTTGTAGGGTATCTTTAGGTTTACGAGCCTCGTCAGACAGATAAATCGCAATGCCATGGACAATTCAATCATGCTTAATCAAAGCATTAGGCTTCGAGGTATTTGTGTGTGTGCGTCTGTTTGTTTCCCCAATCAATAATCGACCCCTGCTCATCAAGTTCATTTTTCTGGGCAGCGTGAAAAAACATGCGATTTCCCATTGACAGGACAGCACGTAGCCCAAATGCTGCTTTAAGTTCGTTTTTGTACCTTTTTGACCTTTTTTGTGCAGACTCATTTGTTGACTTGATTTGAGTTTGGACCTGGACCGGCCTTCATTATTCTGGCAGACGAAATAAATTGAAAAACGTTCGAACAAAAAAGCGAAAAATGAAATAGAAAAAGAAAAGCAATACGTGTAGGCAGCTTGGACACATACAATTTTCTACAAAATTGAATTTCGAGCAACAGAGGAAGCAATCAGCTGGGCAGTGTCCGTGGCCAGAGGGACGGACAGCTGAATTCAGCAGTGATTAGGCCATGATTTGCCATTTGCTGTCGTTCTTCTCAGGCATTATGACAAATAAATATAGCACATAATGGCGATTACTTTTCTTCTTCATTGTTTTTGTGAGGGAAGTGAAAAGGCAAACGCATATTGATAAAAGTGAACGGTAAGGAAATTGATGTGGGCTCATAAATAACTAAAGTGGCCTGGTAACAGGCTGATTTGATGGTGGCCTACGGAAGAAATTGTTCAGTATTCAAGCTGGTATCAAAATAATCAAACTCAATTATTATATACTATGCAATACATATGTATGTGAGTGTATATAAGTGACTGCCGGTATGTCCGTTAGTGTTTTTCTACGAAGACTGCCCCATAACAGCATCCAAACCAAATCTGGGACGGCTTGGGTGGCACTGTTCAGCAGCCGTTTTATTTTCACTGCAATTCGAAGTTTGGAATTTGTGACTTCATATATCCCAAACAATTTTAGAATCTATCAAAAACAAAATTATTTTAAGTGACATTATGTTCTTTCGTCCACTGGGCATGGTGCGAAACAATTCGTAATGCACTTTCCGAACTTTTTGAACTCCTTACAAGTACCTCAATGCCTAGCTGCCGATTTTGCAGTCCCGAGTGTTTTTTGGGTTCAATCGATGACCGCAGAATGCAGATATGTGTGGCTCTCACCTGTGGTCCGGACTTCATTTAACCGCGGCGATAAGTCCATGTAATAATTCTGATCGAAATGGTTCTAAAAAGTGGAATTATAATTAAATGGAAATTCCTATTTTTCAGTTCTGGTAGAATAACGACTTCTTATCACTTATCCATCTGTATAAATTTGGGTAGGAAAATAATGATTTTAAAATATGTTCAGAGGTGCCGATCTCAACAAAACTGTGGGAGGCAGGGGGCGATGCTAAAAATTTAAATAGTCTTGAACTGTCTGCAAGTACAGGGAGCGTATGACCCAAGCACATCAAACCTCCAGCTATTTTAATTCTCTGGAATCTGTTTGTTGAAGCGAACAAACAAACAGACCCTCAGAGAGACATGGCATGATCAATTCAGCTGCTCCAAAATATATATAATTTACATTTGCACAAAATCAATAAAACCTATGTACAAAGTACATTGGGAATTGATTTTGGATCCTCAATCAGCGGGATACATAACGGTTCTTCTATTGTTGTGGCGTTCGAATAGGCACACCTCTTTAGTTTGGACCTCAAAAGACATATCTTATCCATCATCAAAACAGTGACCAAACAGTGTTCAACCCGTGACCAAGCAGTGACCAAAGCAGTGACGCAGCAAGAAATAAAGTCGGCCAAGCCCGACAATAACATACACTGTACCAACGAAAGTATATGCTAAGCATGAATTCTGATGATGCAGTTGCTAATGCGCTGCTGCAGTGAACATGAACTACCGCTTATCCGATCTATACCATTTCTTTGGCTAATCGATAAACGATTTTGATAAGTAAATGCTTGGTCACTGTTTTGGTCACTGCATTGTAACAAATGCGTTCACTGTTTCGTCACATTTTGGCGACTTTCTGGTTAATGATAAGACACTGTTTTGGTAACTGTTTGGTTACTTTTTATACTGTATACCAAAGGTATACAGAGTAGAGTAGGGGGTGTGGGGGTTATATCAGCTCAATTGTTTCGCTTATAACTCCGGTGTTTTTTGTCCGATCTGATTGTACTTCAGAATAGATAGATATTGAGCCTAGCTTAATGTATACTAAACCACGAGGCTCTAACTTAAAAAATGTGGATCTGACGGTTTTTAAGGTCTAGGATCTGGTTTTTTGGGGATAAAAGGGGGACGGGGGAACAAACTTGATCTGCGTACGGCATACATCTAGCTTCATGCTAAAGTTTGTGGCTCTATCTCTTATAGTCTCTGCGATCGACGCGTTCATACAGACGGACATGGCTATATCGACTCGGCTGTTCATGCTGATTAAGAATATATATGTATACTTTATGGGGTCGGAAATGTTTATTTCTCTCTGTTACATACATGCGCACAACTTCATGATCTCCCTTTTCCCATTTTCAATGTCCCGCAATTTTAAAGACAGGAGGTTCGTATCTTCTTGACATATTTAGTTATTAGCAGGGATGCAAGCCATTTCTGAACCGAACCAAACCGCTTATTCCAGCTGGCGAACCAAACCGCAAACCGAACCGACTTTGTTTCAGAAATGTTCAACCGAAACAAAAACCACAAATAAAAACGGTTCGGTTCGGTTCAGTTCTCTGACAAGTTTTAGTGGGAAACGCTTTGCTCTACACAACGATTTTTTGGGAATTTTAATCGTTTCCCTAAGATAATTTTTATAAATAAATTAATTTATTATATAATATATAAATCTAAATATTTAGCGATGCCACCGAACTCTTCATTTACCTGTCATCAATTTGAATTTTTTCCTCTAGTGGACTATATTTTAAATTTTTTTGTGGTAATTCCTTACCTTTGTTCAATCTTGGACAGAAGTTTTTTCTCATATAATATGATAAATAGGGTAGGTAAGATGCATGGTACATATTCTTTTCTAGCTAACATTCTCTCTTTTCGAAGGGCATACCTCTAGAAACTTATAGACGAATCCTGGAAATCTGACACAACTAGCTTTGGACATTCTTCTAAGGATTTTAAAGATATTCAAATGGACTATAGGAATTCAATTTGAAAAGTGTTCGAAAAGTCACATTCCTACAAAAAATGTGTAACCCACTGAACCCAGCCAGCACTTTTTTTCTAGTGGTTTGCATCCCTGGTTATAAGTATTATTTATCGATCCGCCGTCCCGTGATGATGGGATGCACGACTGTAGAGTTATACGGAAAACAAACATTTATGATTGGCAACACCGGCAGAAGCAGGGATGGGCAGCACTTACACATGACACATGTAATATGTTAGATGTTGCCAGTGCACATTTTCATTTCAGCCGGGTGTGGTGCAGCAGTTAATGTGTTTTCTTCTGTGCAAGAGGTGGTGGGTTCGATCCCGCCTCTGGACATCTAATGAATAAGTTTTTTTCTTTAAAAACTTACACACTTGGTCATCATCACCCCAGTTGTTGGCGCCAGCTGTGAAGTTAACTAGCCATGAAAAAGCATCTCAAAACTATGCCGTTCGGATTCGGCGTTAAACTGTAGGTCCCCTTCTCTTGTGCACAAAATCAAAGCACCCAAGCCCAGCCATTCTATATTCTATATTCTTCAAGATCTAAAAGCAGAAACCTTAAAGTAATAAGGAAATAATCCAAGTGTAATTGGATAATAGATGAAATCGATAAAAGAAATCAAAATGGTGTTCCATTAGGAAATTGTATGGGCAGATTCGCGTTGGATGAATTTTTTGTTGCATACTTTCATAGGTTCATAGATCCATACAAGTGTGAACACCTGTCAGAGGCGTTGCAATGGGCAATGGACTGCTGCCATATTTGATCAGAGAAGCTTTCACAATTTCACTGTATTCGACTTTCTGTGAGCAGACTGACATTTGAATGAATGTGAATTGCCAACGGTTTTGTACTTCAAATACAAGGCAAAATCAAAGAATTTAATATTGGAATTACTTGTTGGCAAATCAATTCTTGAACTTTGAATCCTGGTTAAATTAAAGGTTGTTTTTAAAGGGCACCTAATTGCGACACTCACTTTCAATGAAGAGTTCCACCCTGCATAACGTAACACTAGAACACAGCTTGCAGTACAGCCTACTACGACCCTAATCGATTTAAGCAGTGCAATTTCAAAACGGACTAGATTTCAAAACTCGGAACAAGTAAGTTTTTGATTTAAAGGCCGCTTTATTTTCTACATTTCAGATCTGAATATTTACAATAGGCTCGTAGTCATGCCGCAAAGTTTTTCCATCACCTTAGTTTCATTCTTCTTTGTTGGCCAAGTGGTCTTTCCCATCTGCTGTCTCTAAAGCTTTGTTTAATTGCCTCTGTTGCACAATACTTAAGCATTTAATTTGTTTCACTTTAACAAACAAGGCAACTAACACTAGAGTTCTGTTTAGATTTTCATTTGCCCACGCCCCACCCCCCTTCGTTCCAGTGCTCAGACAAAAGGTAAGCTGAACAACAATAACAACGAAATAAATGCCTTGAAATGGTCTTGGGGACAGGCTGAGTTATATGTATATGTAAATGGTATCTGGCGTCTGTTCTGGGTGGAGTAGCTCATTTAAGTTATTCAAGTGCCCTCCACCCCCCATCCTCTCTCCACCACTCACTAACATTTGCCTTATCTTATTTTTGCAGATCTCAAGCAATTTTCTACCATCATTCGAGGCAATTTCGTTGGCCGTCCAGAGTATTGCCAGCAAGTTGAATTGGTCGCAGGTTGACATCTATGTTGGTGGTAAGTTCCCATTTCAACTTAGAGAATTTCCTTCCTGATTTGAAAGCTGATAAGTTCTGAAATAATTTGAGCACTAAAAACTTTAGTTATAAAATGGAAATTGAATAACAAAATGTTTGCAAATGTCTGAAGAGTAGATAACTCACTTCAAAGTGAATATCCATAGTTTGAAACTGCATCTAATTGGATGAGAAATTTGGCAAAACATGTTTGGCAGTTGTCCGAAGCATCTAAATAGGTTCTGTACATGTGCATACATGTGTACATTTACCAACATACAAACATATCTACGTACGTTCCCGCTTAAATCATCATTAAACGCTTAAGCACTTAGTTTGGTATCCTCAAATACGGACGTTTGTATGCTCTTTAAAGTTTACGGCCAACATTCCGGCAGGTTCACGTTCAATGTAACATTTAAGATATTCACTTAATTGACATTATGTGCCAACGTTTCTATTTATAAGGAGCTGATTAGTTTAAATGTACAAAAACAACACACACATCTGCTGTAAGTTCTACTACGGCATAAAGTTTATTGTGAAAATGCAAAATGCGACCTATGTAAATGAATTTTACAAAATTTACTTTCTGGCAAACTTTCAGAGTATGAAAACCTAATCCCAAAAGGTAATTCGGAAGAGCTTGTTTGAGGAATCCAAGGTCGTAATGCTGTACCCACATGTTTACTTATTTGTTTTGATTATGCGCTGTATCGATATACAACCCATCGTTAAACGGTATTCGCGCCAAGGCTGCCCAATGAAAATAATATAGATTCGGGCTTAAATTATAGAAGCACAACTTGGCAATTGTCTAATATATGCCAAACAATCGGCCACAACGGCCTGTGAAACACTTTTAAAGACTCTAATCACTTAAGAAGCTGTGAGTCAAGCTATTATTACATGATACATTTATTATAACATAAATTGTATATATCGCGCGGTCCATCAAGGAAAAACAACTAGTTTTAAATATAATTAATTTCTTTAAATGCGTTTTGCTTCAAATATAATAAGAGACTTCGGTTTCTTTGAGACGAAGTGTCAAAAAAGTTTTTGAGATTGGTTTGTCACCTGAACATTCCGTGCTATAGATCTCACTCTCTGGACAACGTCTCAGAAGTGAATTTTGAAGTAATGAATCAAAAAGTGATTCCAGCTCAGTTTCATTATCTAAAAAATTCAATGCTCAAATTCATGTCAGTGCTCACGACCAAAAAGCAGGTAATGTTTTTAGTTCCAAATCAGGGCTGATTTTAGTACTGATTCGGTACTGAGCTCACCCACCGGATTCTGCCACTACCGTGGTCCAATGAATACGTTGACCGTACCTTCAGCCAGATGAACATAGCAAAAAAACAAGAGCATAAGTTAAAGTCGGCTCTGCCCAACTTCAATATACCCGCTACTGAGGGGAATTAGTGTTTAATAAACTTCCTTATGTTAATTAACAGTGCAATAAATCATAGCTGTTAAATAATGATTAATAATCGTAATCATTAGATATTTGACTTCTTTTTTTTAAACAGTTCTGAGTTAAATTTTAAATTTTGTTATCGATATCCACTTTCAGCCGAGAGCTGCAAGCGATGCTAAGAATGAGTAATAATGATCCGAAAGCTCGGGTTTCCTTCTAAATGTTATACTGAATTACAATTAGAAAAAGATTTAAGGCCGATTTCTTCTTCTACGTAGAGCTATCTCATAATCTCATAATCTAGCAAACAACAGAGCAAAATTTAAGTTTATCTGGTACTTAGTTAGGTAAGTAGTTCCGGCTGACCCCAGATGGGGTCACACATTAAACTTAAGCTCTTTATTTAATTCATGTATCTGTGCTAAAGAATAATCAGAATTATGCCCTATAAGTGAGTTAGTTAAAAGCATCTCTAAATTATAGAAGTTTGAAATTTTAGTGAAAATGTCAGATTTGCATAATCACATTTTGCGCTCATGCTCCGCGTTAATATTTTGTCGCAATTTTTCTCAAATAGCCAATATGCCACATGCACATTATAGACAGGCCGACAGCTTAACTTATTCCATCCGTAGCCGACTCTGGTCCCTTATGTTAAGTCGAGGCTGCTTGCATAAATGTTAACTAAACACACTGCCAGCAAGATGAGACTTCGGGCGGGGGCGTGGTTAATGGTAGCCACCAGCACGTAATACCAAATTATGAGAACGAGTCTAGTCTAAGTACACGTGTGCGTATACGCAATGCAATTAGTGGTGACATTATTATGACTAACGTGCTGACTCTCTGTGGATGTGTGTGGACTTGTGGGTGCGAGTCGGTACGAGTGAGTGTGTTTGCTGACAGTTTTGAGCCAGATAAACAGACAGACCATTACGTTGGTACTGGCTGCATTTGAAATTTAATTAGGTGGTCGCAGCTAATCAGGCACACATCATTCCCAGGCTTAAGCGCTATCCACCGCCAGACGAGTTATTTATTTTAAAGCCAGCCGCCTGGTAAAGATTAAACATGAAGAAGACGCAATTTAAATGCTACATTTACCACATTTCTCATTTCCTCCTTGTGTTTTATATCTATTAGCTGCAAACTAGCTGCTTAAGCTGTCGGTTGAACCTAGCACCAGTGTGTTGACCCCTAAGAAAACAAGCAAACAAACAAAAGGAAAGTGCAAATTGTGTGCCATAAAAAATATGGTTGTAAAACGAAAAAAACAAAAACCCAAACAGAAAGAGAATCGCCGAAAACGACAGGGGAAAATGTAAATGTGAACTCCCTTCTCGGTTGAATCAGAAACGCAAATTGAGATGCCAGCTAATAAAATCAGTCAGACAGCCGTTAAAGTTCCAACGATTCCAACGAAACCAGTCACCAAGGCAACAGTACGAAGAACAAAGAATAAAAAAAAAACAACAACAACATTAAAAATAGTAGTCCTCCTTGCAGTTTCAGATATTCATTCAAAGAGTTCGTTTTCGCTTTGAGCAATGATAGTTGAGTGATTTCCCAAGCTGTGTAGTTTAGTGAATCAAAAGTCAGTTTTTTTTCCCCCCAATAATATTTATTCATGACTCAAATCTTGTAACATAATTTCTGCCTACCGTATGAAGCCGCGCGTTATTCATCGTTGTTGCACTCGAGATGCTAGTTTTTAGGTTACGATAGTTATCGAGAGATGAGCTGCCAGAGCTGCCACAATAGCAGCCATATATATTAATATTCATTTAATTTTGATGAGATTTGACAAAATGGGCCAAGGCAGATAATATTAATAGCCGACCAGTTTAAGGATCGTTCCTATGTCAGATATACCAATATGCTTCGGTCATCCGATCCGGACGGGTTCGACATGTGCAGCGTAGATTAAATTCTATGTAAATAGTGTTTTAGCTTTGTAGCAAACAGCATGCACGAGAGCACTACTGGTTGAGACGTCATTTGAGTCCCCCAAATTGAATTAAAAATGTACAAATTTATGTAATTCGAAGTGTTTCAGAACCAAATAATATGGGGTTCTTTTGTGGGGATTTTCCAAATCTGAAAGAAACTTGATCTGCGTATGGTATACACCTTCCTTCATGTAGAAATTTGTGGCGCTATCTCTCATAGTTCCTTAAATCGACGCGTTCATACACACAGAGAGACGGACATGGCTATATCGACTGGACTGTTCATGCTGATTAAGAATATATATACACAGAGGAAAATATGACGTTAAAAAATCGTCACCAAATGGTTATGATTCCGGTCTGGTTTTTCCGTTCACATAAAATGAACGGTGGTCATGAAAACAGAAAAAGTGTTAATGAAAATATTCAAATTTTAATATTTTATTATTTTCAATGCATTTATTTATTTAGGTGATTCCTAGAATTTGAGGAAACTGGTTTTTATGACCCAATATATATTTTTTACACCATAATGGCCTTTAAAATATAGACAATCTTAAAAAAATTAAAAAAACAAATATTCAAAGTTGCCTTTACGGGGACTCGAACCTCCGACCTCGACATCCACTTGGCTACTGGCGTTTAAATGCCAATGGCTTTCGCTACAATTTAAGTTTCGAGTTAATCAATGCTTTGGCTAGAAACGCTGTGGTGGTGTCGGCTGAGATGTCGGTGTCAGTGAGTGTGCTACTACAACCCCCCTTCGTCGAGGTCCTGAGTGAGTTCAAGTCCCAGTTGAGGTAAGTAAATAATAAAATCGTTAATTGTTGTTATTTCAAAATAAGTCTCCCCCCCCCCCACACACACCCACTACCAGTAATGAGAGTGTGGGGTGGTGTGTGAATGGGACGGGACGCCCGCGCGCGCCACCATCAATTCTTTTTAAAATTTTTTTTTTAAGCAAGCCCAAACGGTTCGAGAAGAGAAAACAAAATGTTCTTGAAAACAAGCCAAAATCGATCATGAGTGAGAACAAAATGTTCATAGCATATAGTGAACAAATGTTCATGAATTTCGAAAAACGGGCTTAGCTGACTATCATGGCCAAAATGTCATGATTTTGGTACATTTAGAACTGATTTTTATACTGTGTACCGTGGGTACACAGAGTATTATAAGTTTGTGCAAAAGTATGTAACCGGCAGAAGGAAGCATCTCCGACCCCATAAAGTATATATATTCTTGATCAGCATCAACAGCCGAGTCGATATAGCCATGTCCGTCTGTCCGTCCGTCTGTCCGTCTGTCCATCCGTATGAACGCACAGATCTCAGAGATGGTAAGAGGTAGAGGTTTGACATGTATGGGACATATGCTTCTTATGTCTGCTGGCAGATCAAATTTATTTTCAATTTTGGCCACGCCCCCTCCCGCCCCCGCAATTTAGAAAAACGTCATATCTCCGACAGTTTTGAAGATAGATGTCTTGTTCCTGGACATATTTAGTTTTTAGGATAACTTATCGATCCGCCAAAGGAATGAAGAAGATCGGATGAACGGTTTTCGAGTTATGATAAAAAGACAAATTTTCTTGGTACAGAGTATGTGATAGTCGGGCTTGACCGACTTTCTTTTTTGTTTTCTCTGTTTACTTTATTGGGTCGGAAATGTTTCCTTTTCCCTGTTACATATATTCGCTCTCATAATGGGAACAGGGTATAAAAATAAGGTCCATTTCAATTTGATATGAGCTGGTGAACATGATATTTTGCCAAACAATTTTAAATTCATATCATTTTGAAACCATAAAAGGACGTACAGAAAATGTAAAGATGGAAAGATTTAAAGAGACAAATAGTGTTACATTTCAAAGCTTCAAGTAGACTCTGCGGCGCACAGTGGCCTGACTCTGGAATTGGGCGTTCAGTTTTTGAAGGTCGAGTTTTTAAGCAATTTATTTTAATTCAATAAAGGGAAGAGTTTGGATTGTTGAATTTGGTCAATTAGTTTGGTTTTTACAGTGGTTCAAAGTAGAAAAATGTTTCTAATTGCTGATTTTTAAATTTTTTTGGCTTAAAATTCCAGTTTTGTAAGCCTTTAAAAACCAAACAGAAATACCGATAAGAAATTAGTGGTCGGCCTTCTCTGATGATGATCAGACACATCAGGACACTCGAGGAATTTACCAACGAATATTCACCAGAAACATTAACTCCATTAAGCACTAATCATATGAAATCCGATATTGACAATCTTTTAGAAGAAAATTAACCATTCCCAAGTTAGAACTAGTTTTGCATGAAAATACATTTTTTAGTATGTAAAAATAAGTTTTTTTTATAAAATGTTATTAGTTCACTGAGTCACCCTGATGAACTACTTTTATTTTCGCCCTTTTTAAGGCTACAAACATTTTCTATCATCGTTCCCCTAAAATTTTTCAAATATCTCTTTCCGTTCAAAAGTTACAATTTTTGCAACGCCAAGTTCGTGAGTCCAGCCACTGCACAGTGATCAAAATAATTGGCATAAAGTTGGTATATTTGTTAATTAAAGCACTCCAAAAATTGAAACCAAATTTGAAGTAAATTTGACCACTCCCTCCGCGACTGCATATATTTGGTAACATAGCTTACACGTGATATAAATTGCTAAACTTCTTGTTTTTATGTTAATTTCACTCTTTTTTTCATCGGTTAGTGCACATGCCCTTAATGATGTGCGGATCGCACAGTCCGATGGTTATCCTAAGCTGAATGCCAGATGTTTAACTATATTTGTACGGCAGTCCGAAAGTACTTTACCGAACCGGTCACCCGGCGGCTTGCTATCGGCATCACCAAGCGCAACAAAAACTATAGTTGTATACTATATAGTTAGTATACTAACATGTTTTTAATAAGAAATAAAAATGCGATTTATTCAGTGGTGACGCTTTGCACGGCCACTTCGCACTCAAGCTGCATTCAAAGAGAAATGTGACTCTTTCACTACATTTTAGGGAGCCAGAAATGTGTTCTTTCGGGAGCTAAGAATAAGTATAATTAGTCAACCATAATCATGAAAAGTTCTTAAGCTACCCTACATTCTAGCTACCAACTACGTGATTCAGTCAGTTTTACGTAAAGCACGCCCAGCTGTGCAGTTAAAGGTCCAAAGACAAGACTCAGTAGCTCTAGTCCACACTCATCCCTGATGGCCGCTTACTTGGGCAAACCAGAGGCCACACGCATTTTCTTTGATTTATGCTGGCACACACACACACACGCACACATAGGCACTCACAGAACCCGTAAATCCTGTTCTAAGGCCAACACACGAACACATTTTTATGAATAATGGCGCAACATCTTTGTCTATAAATAGCCCATAAACAGAAGTAGAGTGGACAGGATGCCAACTGAAACATAAATCTCAAGTGTTTAACAATTAACGCGATGTGCCTGGACTTTTCGATGGCCGACGCCTCATCATTTTTGAGCTGCGATTTTTATGACAGCATAATTAGGCCGAGTAGTCCATCTTGTTTATGATTCGTTTGGTTCTAAATGGACAGCTAATGGAGATGTGGCCATTCAGTGGAAAACGAAAAGGTGGCCATTTGTCATACAATTTATAACACAAAACGCACATCCTTACTGAAGCCAAACTTTATTGCCCTAGAGTTGCAAGTGATTCAATATAAACCAATTTACAACTTTAATTGCATTTCAATGGTGGAAGGAAAAAACTTTTAACTACCACTAACAATAAGCACAAAATTGACTTCTCCCCTTTTCACACACTCACACATTATTAACTTAATTATAGTCAAGTTGGTCCTGCAGCCTGTCCCGGGGCTCATGAGTTTTAAGCACTTCAAAATTTGTGCAAATTGTGTAGCATACAGGGAAGGGCTGGTGAGTAAATGGTTAAATTAAATTTATTTAAGCCATTTGATGACTGTATAATGTGATGTGTGTTGATATGTGCGCTCGCCTTGAACATTATTTTGGCTACACTTATTCCCAGTTTATGAGGGACACTTAATTGCTAATGGTCAAAGGGAATGCATGCAAAGTGTGATACGACTGTTTCGATTAGGCAAGCTTCCAAAATTGTGTCAGTTTTAAAGCCGTGACAAACGTCTTATCGTTCGCCGTTTCTTAGTTGGATTAATATTGGCAAAATAATAACGTAAGCCTAATAACCTTGTTATATAAATCAGTTGGTTATATTCACACACAAAAAAATTTACGTTTGTTATTAGAAATTCGCCTTTAAACAATTTGGTTTACTCAATTAAAAGGAAATTTCTTGTTTTTAGACAGTTTTTTCTTAAGGTTAGAAAAGAAAACCCCAAAAAAGATTTTTACAAAATAATTTGTTAAATTTAAAAATTCGGTTTATTCATTCTCAAATTTAAGGTAATTTTTCTAGAATTTTTATATATAGACGGGGGCGTTCGTTACAGTGACTCACGCGCGTGCTTGGTAGTCGAATGCGATAAGATGCCTTTCGTGTTGAAGTTTTCCCGACGTCCTGAGCTCAAGTCCCAGACAAGGTAAAGTGCGAAAATAAAATACTGCTTACTAATTACTCTACAGAAAGAAAATATACTATAAAAATAATATATATATATATAGGGTTCTAGTCTAGGGTCTTAGTCTTAGGTAGTCTTTTTCTGTCTCTGTCTCTGGTCCCCCTCATTCCCTTTCCTGTCTTAGGCCCGATTTCCCAAAGTCCGGTTGGTAAACTTGACAGGCAGTTTAACCGAATTTGAGTGTCTCATGATGCATTTGGCGTAACCGGAGGATCAAACTTAAGCGCTGCTCATCCACCGGTCAACTTTAACCGCGAGGTCAGCCCCGATGAAATTATCGATATGCAAACAGCTGGCCGCACACTTGCTTTGTTTATTTTATTATTTGCTGCAACACAAAATGTTTATGAATAAACGATTTTTTCAACTCCACGCAATGGATGGTATGGTATGGTATGGTCACTCTAAAGTATCGATACGCATCCCTGAATAAAATAATGAAGGCGTTTGAGCTGGGTAACTATTTGTATTGTAAATTATAGCAGTGTGTACATTGTGAAAGGATGTGTTTAATGGATAGTATATTTATATCCAGATTTGTGCATTTAAGGGGGATTTATAGAGTTGGGCTATTAAGAGGTCGTATCTTGTTAATAATGGCATTAGGCTGTATTCGACCAGAAAGTTGTTGATTTGGGTTGTCCGGAAAGCTCCATGTGCTAGTCGGATGGCAGAAAGGTAGGTGATTTTATTTCTGTTTTGGGTTGAATTAGATAATTTGCCATAGAGGTATGAGCCGTAGTCGATTTTTGACATAATTAAAGCTTTTATGGTGTTTATTAGGGTTAAGTGATTACACTGACGTTTGTGGCTGGATAAGCATTTAAAAATATATAACTTATTTGAAAAGGATTTTGGAAGTGCGAGGATATGGGTATTCCAATTGTAGCGCTTGTTAAAGAAAATACCTAAGATTCTTAGGTCATCGAAATTTTCAATTGGAGATAGTGAAGAAATAATAGATACAGGACAATGGTGTTTCCTACATATGTGCAAGTGCTTGCACTTTCGTATGGAGAGACTTGCTCCGGAGTATTTGCACCACTCCAGAATATCGTTTAGAAGGGAATCTATGTTAAGTGTAGTGGACTTCCCCACTGCAGCTATAGGCATCCAATTTTGAAAAAACTTTGTAGAATTGTGTAAAAGAATATTAAATATTTGCCAGTTTAAGGACATTGAACATTGACATTTAAGACATTAAAAACAAAAACAAATTTTCTCACTAAGACTACTTTTCAGACTCCAATTTTCGTTGACAGCTATACTATAAGGTTGTCTTGAACTTAGTGGAATCATGGGAAAGCATATCAAACTAAGAAATACAAAGTTTTGAGATTCCATTGAAACAAAAAAGTTTTTATCACTAGAACTAGATTTCGACCGATAGTTCCTATGCACAGAGAAAAAAAATATGTAAAAACTACACGAAAATTTAGTTTTTTCTACACGTTTCACAGGGATTTTACACCCACTACGTTTATGTAGCTTTTCTACATGCCACGTTTAGCTTTCTCATTTCAACATGCGCATGTAGCTTTTCTACATGCCACGTTTAGCTTTCTCATTTCTATATGTGGCGTGTGGCTTTTCTACATGCCACGTTTAGTTTTCTAGCTTTTATGTTATTTAGGATTAGGAAATTTCTCAACAGATGGCGCTGTAGGATTTTTAGTTCAATTCAATTACAGTTCTACACTCGGCACAGTAGGCCGTAATTTCATTTGACAACTCAGCATATCTTCTCTCCAATTTGTTTTGTTATTCCAGCTGTTTACCAAATTTCAGTTACATCTTCTTCGTTGATTTGCTTACTTTATTTTGGGTATTTTGAAGGTATATTATTGATTAATGAAAAGTTTATGTGCGATTTATTCAAAGTGATTATTGTTTACAGTTCCCGAACATTTTTTTGGATGTCGATGTTTTAACAATAAGAATTTTCTCTAAGTTTTGGGAAAGACTCAAGACGCAACTATTTGCAATTATGGCCAAGCAGCGCTGCTGTTGCTGTAAAATGCACAATCACATATCCACTAGAAATGGGCACGGGAGTGCGACAGTGCAATATGGTCAAGATCCACATGGGTGGATGGGAATTCTGATATTTTCGCAAGCCTCGAAAATTTGCTTGGGTTCCGTAGGAGGAGACTGGATATAATTTAATGTGGGTTCCAATTGAGTTAATCGAGAATACATCCACTTAATTTGCCACGCCCTCATTCCTTTCCTGACATTTTTCCCATTTTGTTTTATTTTTATCAGCTGTGAACTTGAAAATGTATAAGTAAATATAAGGATAAGATAAAAAAATAGTTTTTATACCATTGCGAAGCATATATTAAAATTGTCCAGGATTAAGTAGCGATTCTATTCGTTACATCTCAAGCATCTCTTACCACATAATGTATATATTCTTGATTAGCATAACGAGCTAAGTTGATATAGCAATGTCTCGATCGCAACACAGCTGACTCTCGTTTTGCGACTACTGGCGTCCCGCTAATAGGGGTTGTGTTGTTGGACTGCTCCAAAACACAAATGTCATGCTCACCGCTGAACTAGAGGGTTGCATGTTTACACATTCTTACGTATGTACCAAAATATTAGACTTATGTAAATGAATGTAAAACATTATGCAATGTGTAACACTATTGCATTAATACATACCTTGAAGAGCCGGCAACAAATCGGTTTAGCTACAACTTTGAAGAAGTGCCTCCATATTTTTAATTGAAAAAACCTCCTTGTCCGGCGCTATCCACTTTACTGTTGACTTTATTGCTTAAGCGAGACGAACACCCGCCGTCAAACGTAAATCACCTCCTACTTAGTCATTTTTACCAAAATACTTAGGTTATAGAAAAGCAATTTGTATACATTGTTTGACAAGTGACGATGAACGATGAGCTACACGTTACGTGTAGATTTTCTATATGTAGCATTCAGCACTTGAAATCCTAAACGGTTATTTAGAAAACCTACATGTAATGTGTGGAAAGCATTTTTCTAAATGAAAAATATGAGAATTCTGTACTGATTTTGAGCTAGTATTTTCGTTTAGGGTTTCCACTCGCGCGTGTAGGTTTTCAATATCTAAACGTTAATGTAGAAAATCTACATTTCCGTGTGGAAATCAGATTGTTGAATGAAAAGAGTAGAAATACTTTGGAAAAACGCGAATTTTATCTTGTCATGTACCCTTTGCATTTGTCCACGCAGCATTTAACTTTTCTGCATGCCACGTGTAGTTTTTTTATTGCTACACGTTTATGCCTCGTGTAACTTTCTGATTTCTAAATTTTTCGTGTGAAGTTTAGCAGGGTGAACTACGTTTCGTTTAGGATTGTCGTTTCTACACTTGGCGTGTAGCTAATTTTGTTTTCTCTGTGTGCCTGTATGTTTTACGCATCCGATCCGGCCTGTTCCGACAAATGTGCAGCATTTTTGTACTAAAAGACAAAGTTTGGTCGCGATAGCTTTAAAACTGACGGGGGAGATAGTATATAAACAGACGGGCAGACGGTCAAGGCTAAATCAACTCAGCTCGTCATGCTGATCAAGAATATATACACTTTATTTGCTCGGATATGCTTCCTTCTCTGCGTTACAAACATCTGGACAATTTTAAAATACCCTGGGAAAGTGTATAATTATACCATTATAATAAATAATGAATACAAAACAAGAAAGAAACCAACGAAATTATACGCTCAGCATAAATTTTGATGTTGCAGTAGCAGCTGAATGCAGCGCTGCTACTGCGCTGCAGCACTGAACAGTCTTTTCATCATAGCTCGACAACCGTTCATCCGATCTTCACCATTCCTTTGACGGATCGATAAGCTACCCTGACTACTAAATATGTCTAGCAAGTACGAACCATCTATCTTTAAAATTGTGGGAGATATGACGTTTTTTCTAAATTGCAGTGGCGGGAGGGGCGTGGGCAAAATTGAAAATAAACTTGATCTGCCTGCAGACATAAGAAGCATATGTCCCATATGTAACAGCCGTCTGTCTGTATGAACACCTAGATCTCAGAGACTAAAAGAGCTAGACCCGCCAATTTTAAATTAAGTCTAGTATTGTCTGCACGCAGATCAAATTTTGGCCAAGCACCCACACACCCCCGCAATAAAAAATTTTGAATATCTCAGTATATAAATGCAGGATATAAAAAACGTTGCATACTTATCTGAGTCGAATGAGCTGTTGGTTTACGTAATGTTGAAATATTCAAATTAATGTTAAAGCTCTGTTTATTTACATAAGGAAGGTTATTAAACACTGATTCCCCTCAGTAACGGGTACATCGAAGTCGGGCAGATTTTTTCGGAGAAGTTCTTTATAAACAAGAAAGAAAATCGGTCAAGCCCGACTATAACATACTCTGTACCAAGAAAATTTGTCTTTTGATCATAACTCGAAAACCGTTCATCCGATCTTCTTCATTTCTTTGGCGGATCGATAAGTTATCCTAATAACTAAATATCCAGAAGGAACAAGCCATCTATCTTCAAAACTGTGAGAGATATGACGTTTTTTCTAAATTGCGGGGGCGGGAGGGGGCGTGGCCAAAATTGAAAATAAACTTGATCTGCCTGCAGACATAAGAAGCATATGTCCCATACATGTCAAACCTCTCTTACCATCTCTGAGATCTGTGCGTTCATACGGACAGACAGACGGACAGACGGACGGACGGACGGACGGACAGACGGACATGGCTATATCGACACGGCTGTTGATGCTGATGAAGAATATATATACTTTATGATATCGGAGATGCATCCTTATACATTTGCACGACTTTAGTATACCCTTTTTACTCTACGAGTAACGGGTATAAATATTCTAGCTGAACTCATCGTAGCCGAGACCTTTTCATTATTAGAATATGATTCTGGCTACAAATCGGTATGAACATTTGAACTAGTATCAACTGGTTAGAACCGATTTTTAAGTATCAAACTACTTGTTCCAGACCACACAGCAGTTCCAGTTCCAATTCCCCGCTCTTATCAGCGCCAAATTTAAATATGTGACAGTCATCAATGAGAACATCACTCTCCTAAATTTTTAGTCTAATAGGCGCTATTGGAGTGGAGTTATGAGGGCGGAAAGTTTAATTAAAGAACAGTTTTTTCTCAAGAACGGCTTATCCGATTTGGCTGAGCTAAATATATATTGTAAGTGTACAGAACACGGTTCATAAAATAATTTTTCCACATATTTATTACCCATTCCAAGGCCCAAAATAAATTATTGAATTTTACCATTAATTTTTTTACGTTGTAAATCAATTGCTACACCTACAGTTTTTTGCTGGTTTTTCCATTTGGACATCCCTTAAATCATATAATTTTTGCGATGGCATCAGAAGTGTTTAGCATGGTGAAAATGAATAAAAACATGTAAAAAGTTTGGAAATATATTTAATACTTTTAAACACACTGTATCTACTTACACAGCATTGACTGAAATTTCCCCTTTTCCCCTTTTTATTTGATATACAGTGTGCCTAATATGTCTTATATATGTTTGAAAAATACTAATTTCATGTTTTATTGATTTTCATGATGTCATAGCCATGCGACGTGATTGAAAAAAAAACATTGTCTTAGGGACCTCTCAATGGAAAAAACACCAAAAAACTATTGGTATCGCAGTAGATTAACAGACTAAGAAAATTATTTGCAAATTTCAATATTTATTTTTTGGGGCTAAGAATTCTTTTTTGAATTGTGTAAAATTATTTTTGGAATCGCGTTGTGAACACTTACAATATATATTTAGCTCAACCAAATCAGTTAAGCCGTTCTTGAGAAAAAACAGTTTTTCGATTTTGTAACGACCCACAAACGCACAATAAATACCCCGATAGTTGTGGTTAGCTCTCAGACTTTATTTCGGTCGTCTCGCTTGGACGCTACGATATAACTGAATCTTGTTTATACAACAGTCGACAAGGCTGTCGATTGCTCTGACAACCAAGGCCCCGGCTCCTACAGATTTATTTTTCCGCCCTCATAACTCCACTCCAACTTCTCCTATCAGACTAAAAATTCAGGAGAGTGATGTTCTCATTGATGGTTATCACATATTTAGAGGTGATAGAGGATAGGGGCAGTTTTTGTATGCTTTTACGGCTATGCCCTTTGTAAAGTTTCAGCAAACAATTCGCTACTTATAGAAATAAAGTTCGGTTGATACAATCCTTAGAAATTTTGAGAATGGAAGAATGAAGTTTTTTTTCATCCTTCTGATTTGCCATTTAACTGATCCTTAAAGTTAACAACCAGGTTAATACTTTTCCTACTGCACATTTTGCATTTTTTCCAAGGCCCAGTCATGACCCCTTCAAATAGGTAACAAGGCGCATACTTAACGCCAACTGTCTGCACTTTGCATATGCTTACACACTCACACGCACGCACACTCACACTCGCAGATGAGTGCTTTCATACTCATATTTGCTTTTGTGCTTTTTCATTTGATGCATTTAAATATTCATGCGCTTGACTAAAAATTTAAATATCCAGCGAATCCGGTTCGAGTTGTGTGCATGTGTAAGTATGTAAAAACGCATGTATAGTGTGTTTCTGTGTGTGTTAGCCAGCAAGTTTGGTCAGCCAAGCGTAGTTATTTACAATCAAACAAAAACCCCCCCAAAAAAGGCAACTGCATAGGAACATCCCATTTTGGCTCTCTGCCTGCACATCAAATTTCAAGCGTAAACGAAATAAATGCGACGTGCTGCGCTTTTAGTCTCTAGGTTAGGGTTAGCTAGAATGTGTTCAAACGAAACGAAAACCAAAAAAAAATAGCAAGAAATATGCAAACACAAATTTTTGGTGAAAATTTACAAGGGCAGAATATAAATGGCCAGGCAGGTAAATAAATTGGCTCCAACACTAACAAAGCAGGCAGGCCGGAAGAGAGGAGAGGAGGAAGATAAAAGTGCAATTTTGTAGCAGCTTGTAAGGGCGAGAACAAATCTCCACCCACCATGGCAGTGAGCATGCATTCACCCGCTCTCCTCTCTTACAATTTTTCGAAGGCAATCAACACATGACACACGTGGCGTATGCGTTATATTCAATATTTGCATAGCCCGGGTGTGGGTTATGGCTAAGAGGAATTTTTAAGAATATATAGTATATGTAAAACATGAACTAAACTTGCCCTAAAATATGAACAACGTCTCTAAATAATTTGGAACTCAATGAGCTAAAGAGCTTATTCCTAGAAATGGCTACAAATAATGGCTTTTTATACTCTGTACCGTAGGTACATGGAGTATTATTAGTTTGTGCAAAAGTATGTAACAGCCAGAAGGCAGCAACTCCGACCCTATAAAGCATATACATTCTTGATCAGCATCAACAGCTGAGTCATGTCCGTCTGTCCGTTGTAGATAAATTGTTTCTTATAATAACACTGAGACCTTTTGATATTAAGAAAGTATTTACTAAGAGCAAGAATATATTTTCTTAATTGTAGTAAAGTATTTTCTAGATTTTAAATAACCCTTCTAGATTTACATAAAAAAAAGGTATTTTCTAACTATTAGAAAGGAAAGGGAGTGAGGGAACTAGAGACAGAAGAGGAAGAATGCGCGAAGACTTGTATAACCCTTTACCTGTACCGTAGGTACACAGAGTATTATAAGTTTGTGCAAAAGTATGTAACAGGCAGAAGGAAGCATCTCCGACCCCATAAAGTATATATATTCTTGAGCAGTATCGACAGCCGAGTCGATATAGCAATGTCCGTCTGTCCGTTTGTCCCTCCGTCCGTCTGTCTGTCCGTATGAACGCACAGATCTCAGAGATAGTAAGAGATAGAGGTTTGACATGTATGGGACATATGCTTTTTATGTCTGCAGGCAGATCAAGTTTATTTTAAATTTTGGCCACGCCCCCTCCCGCCCCCGCAATTTAGAAAAAACGTCATATCTCCCACAGTTTTGAAGATAGATCGCTTGTTTCTTCTGGACATATTTAGTTATTAGGATAACTTATCGATCCGCTAAAGGAATGAAGAAGATCGGATGAACGGTTTTCGAGTTATGATCAAAAGACAAATTTTCTTGGTACAGAGTATGTTATAGTCGGGCTTGACCGACTTTCTTTCTTGTTTTATTTCTGTTGGTTCACTAGAGTCTTCTACAAATCACATTATAATTACTAATCATTATTTTATTTTCTAACTTTACCTTGTCTGGCACTTGAAAGGTATATTAAGTAGATTCTTTTCTGTATGGTTACTCCTGATAAATTAAATTTTAAGAGCATTCATTTTATATCATCCAACGTGTGTGGACAACATTGAATATGATCCAAATTTTTTTGAAATTTTCCATTTTAACCAAAGAAATTGATGCTGAAATTCCTATTTTTACAATTTATTGAAATTGAATTTTCCTTTACTATGAAATCATCGAATCGAACTATTTCTCACTTTAAAATAAATGATCCCAAATAGTTCTTCAAATTTGTATACCCTTGCAAATGATACATTAAAATTGTCCAGTTGTTTGTAACGCAAAGAAAGAAGCTTTTCGACCACATAAAGTCTATATATTCTTGATCAGCAAGGCGACCTGAGTCGATATAACCATGTCCGTCTTACCGTCCGTCTGTTTCTATTCTATCTAATCCGTCAGTTTTAAAGCTATCGCCACCAAACTTTGCACGAAGTCTTCTGGTACAAATACGCTGCACATTTGTCGGAACCGGCCGGATCGGATGACGATAACATATAGCTGCCATAGGAACGATCGGTCGAAAAACTAGTTCGAGTGAGAAAACCTTTTTTGTTTTCAATGCAAACGTCTCCGAACTCTGTATTTACTAGTTTTCTATGCTTCTCAACGATTCTGTCAAGCTTGTTTGAAATCGGACGTCTGTATAGCAAAGCTGCCATAGAACAGTAAGGTTAGAAAATATTCTTAGTAAGAAAAACATTTTTATTTTCAATTTAAACCTCTTTAAAATTGGCATGTATTTATTTAATAAGCTTTCACACAGTTCTTAAAAATTTTGTCAAAATCGGATGACTATAGGTTATAGCTGCCCTTAGAATGATCGGTCGAGAAACTGGTTTTAGTGAGAAATACTTTTTTGGTTTCATAGAAAATGCCTCCAAACTTTGTGCTTACGCACTAAGTTTGGTCGAAATCGGACATTTATATAGTATAGCTGTCATAGAAAAGTAGAGTCAGAAAAGTAGACATAGTGAGCAAAACCTGATTGTTTTCTGTGGAAATGACCTTCAAATAAGTTAGAAAAACTTGCTGCAAGGGAATACAAACTTCATCCGAGCCGAAGTTAACTTACATCTATTTTTTAAATTAGATATCCCTAGGCGGGATCAAGCCCTTGACCTTTTGCAAAGCAGTCACACACACTTCCCGCTGTACCACAACCTGCCCATACATTGCGCTGTTTGAAATTGAAACTACAAAAATAATAAAGCTTAACAAATATGCGGTCCATTCGGGACTGCAAATGAAACTGATATTATTCGAGAAGAATTTAAGTAAACTTCAAAAATTCTCAAGCCATTGCTTAAAGTGGTTAAAAATTCAAAAAATATAAATGTTCAACAACATCAGCTTTTAGTATTATCCAAAATATTTGAAAGAGAATTAAATTCTCTATTCTTCATTGATAAATCACATACACTCAGGGAAAAATACACTGATATTTTAATATTTACACTTTGACTTGAATATTTTCACCATTTATTTAGCGTTAAATATGGAATTCGTATATATAAAGAGGGCACACTTCAAATTTAATATTGGCAATAGTTAAATTTAACATTGAAATAGCTAAAAACTTTTTTTTTATTTAAAAATTTTGCCAGCCAACCTATACTCAATTTTCTTTGTAATGGAATCTAGGAGTAGAATTCTTTTAGAATTCTTCTAGATTTTGTTCTGAAAAACTGCGAATTATATAAATTTTAGAAAAGCTTTAACTTACTCTGCTCTGGGGGGACTTGAACTCGGGACCTCTGGGACTTGAACTAGATTGGAATGCCGTCTCAACCAGTTGTGCCATCGCGTACAGCCTACAGTTATTTATAAATATCTTTCTGGCATTTTGCAAAAATACGACTGCTTGTAATTCTCAAGATGGAATTCCCTGCATAGGGAATATAAGAGCGGAAACTGATATTCGCTGAGTTAATATGATTTTAGTCAATTCAATGTGGTTTTTAGTTCATTTAAATACAAAAGGAGCATAGTAAAATCAAATATGATTTTGTGTTAGGTTTTATTCTGCTATTTTTCTCTGAGTGTATGAATCCGTTGGTTAACTCGCAGTTATTAGGGTGATTATAGGCAACGTTGCTTTAGTTTTATCACATTTAACAAAAAAGGTACATTTCAAGTGCGATTTTCACAATTCTCTTAATTATTTTATATCTAATCGACGTATTTCACTGAAGTCCGTTAATGGTAGTGAAAACCTCCAGGGGCATTTTTTTAAAGGTTTACAAAAAATGTAATTACACAAAAACTAAAAGTGATGTTACCAAGCGGTTGAACTTAACTTAGACATTGTTGTTGTTGTCGCTGTGGTTGTTCTTGTATTCTGATTCAAAGTTGACCAAAAATTTGCAATATGGGCCTATGTTTTACATGATTTTTTGCGAACGTATTATCTGAAAATAATAATGGAAATGTGGTTTTATTCAATAAACAGCGGAGTTATGTGTTTCTAAATTCAAAATTTCGAAAACCGACCTCTTAATACCCCTTTCGTTGGTCCTAGATCCGTTATTTATTGACCCATCCAAAATATCCTAAAGGACACCATAATGGGAGGGTGGGTATTAAAAGCAGGGATGCAAACCAATCGAATATAATTACTGGTTCGCCGGTTCGGTTCATTACATGGTTTTTGGAGCTGACTGAACCGCGGTTCCGGTTCGGTTCAGTGGTTCACAAAGGTACATTTTGATTTCTATTGTCATGTGACTTTGGCACCCTTTCAAATCGAATTCCTATAGTCCATTTGAATATCTTTAAAACCCTTAGAAGAATGTTGCAATTTTATTATGCCGGATTCAAAGGATTCGTCTATAAGTTCCTAGAGGAATGAACTTCGAATACAGAGAATGTCGGCTAGACAAGATTAGAATAGAAAAATATATATTAGGATTGAATTAAGGTAAAGGTATTACAGAAAATTCCAAATATTGTCCACTAGAGGGGAGAATGTAGATTGATGGTACGTATATTAAGAGATCGGAGGGCAATTACAGAAGACTTGCAGATTTACTTGTTCTTAAATTTTCGTTAGGTCATCCTTAAAAGTTCCGGCTTAGATAAGAATGTAGGGAGTCGAACGATATGTAGAAAACTTGTCTCAGGGAAACGATTCAAATTCCCAAATTAATAGGTATCATTGGATAGAGAAAAGCGACTCCCGTCTTAAAACTCGTCAGAGAGCTGATCCGTTTGTATTTGTGGTTTTCGGTTTGGCTCAGCAATTCTTATAGGAAGCCGGTTTGGTATGCGGTTCGGTTCACCAGCTGGAAAAAGCGGTTCAGTTCGGTTCACAACCGGCTTGCATCCCTGATCTTATCTCTTCTTATCGTGTGAAACGTCGAGATAAGCGCGCTTGAAGTTGCTACAGCTGTTTTCCATTAAATAAAAATTGTGTTTTGCTTGCATTATATATTTGACCATTTTCAGATCCACAAGCCAAAACTGGAGGCCCATAAGTCCAGTTCCAATTATAAATGAAGCAGTGAGCGCAAGTGAAAGTCGGCTTGGCTAGCTGCTTAGCCCCTTAAGAGTTGGTACCATTAAATTTATACACTTGGATCATTAAATTCAAAAGCAAAAACAATAAACTGCACAAACCGCTCGGTCATAGCTGCATTGTCATGCTCAATCCTCAGATTAATTCGAAATGGGCAACAGCTCGTGCAGCCGCAGCATCAGCTCTTTCCATAATGTATGAGTATTGGGGGTGGGAAGAGCGGCGAAAGGTGTTTATTTGGATAAAAGCCAGTACCGCCCGTCCGCACATGTCAGAGCTTATTGAGGCATTTTATGGGTATAATTTAATTGGTGAAAATGTGAAAGCTAATGAGATATTACACATACGCCGCATTGTCAAGGGCTTTTAACGCAATTGTCAGTGTGTAAGAGTGTGTGTGTTAGGGCGGGAAATTGAATTAAGTAAGAGAAGAGAGCAAAATGTAGAAGGGAGTCGAGTACATTAAATATATTTATAAAAGTTAATAAGTTGTGCATGTAGTTTTTGAATGGGTATAAATTACGAAACTGCAGCATACTTTCTAGGGCCAAACACAATTTTCATCAAAGGTTAAGCTGTTGCTTTAATTTGATTAACTGTAAGCCAAAATCTACATCTGTTGACTGTTCGTCCTCACTGATGCTGTTGTTGTGGGTGGCTCTTAACTCAATTAGCAATGCAGCTGACAACATGTTAATTAACTCAGATGTGAGTTGAAAACTTTAGTAACATCTTATGGCCAGGCCACCTCAACCTTGATGCCTGCCGCTGCTTCAGGTGTCAACTTTATGTGTCTCAGTTTTCCATGTTGCTTTTTCCGGGCGAGTATACGAATATACAAGCGTATGTGTGTGTGTGTATGTAAGCGCATATTGGCAAGCGCATGTTTGCTCAAGTGCAAAATTGTGCAATTACGCAGCGACGACCCGCTCTCAGCCGCTTGGCTGCAGCACATGGATTTGAATTTGTTTTTGTTTTCCATAGCGCATATTCAAGGCGCAAGTTTGCTGCAGCGTTTCAGGGCAATTTGCATAGTTCGCCCACAACGACACCAGCAAAATGTAATAACTTCGGCAAAATGAAATTTCGGCAAGCGAAAGAAACCATTTCGTATGTGTTAAGTCGTTGCAGCTGTCAAAGTTCCATTTGGATTTAGCACAATTTTTTTAAGATTTCGTTTTGGGACTTATGCAGAAGAGCCAAATATGGAAGCACAGAAAATTAACTTAAACTGAAAGAACGTATATACTAAAGCTTTATTTTTACTTGTCTGCTTTCTTATATAAGATACTAGCAGTTACCCGGCGTGCGTTGTTCCGACATCGTAATCATTTAAAACCCAATTCGGGGCTTACTTTACAATTGAAATCTAATAAATCTTCCCAAAATGCTATGCTATTAAAACGCATTCTATTTTCGCCTCCACCTATCCCATCTTTTGTATTCATCTACTAAATCTTCTTCATAATTAAAAATTATTCTAGAATTCTGCAAACTTCGACTCGACTTACTCCATCCCTCTAGTAACGCGTCTTCATGGCTTGGAAACTAGGGGAAACCCACGATGCACATTTACTTAATTATAATTTTGACAGATGTCGCGACTTTTTCAGCAACATCCTATCTATGAGTTTCTTCCTTCACTTCTTTCTCAACAGCTTTATGGGATGCACAGATTTTGGCAAATGCTGGTTTCGATTGCTTGCCTTTTCTGCCTTTCGGCAGCTCTATGTTTGATTGACGGCTTACCTCTTTTATTCTCTTGAGCTCCGCTTGTGAAGAAGTTTCTTAGCTGGGCATTACATTCATCTGTTTAATTACACAGGTCGACAAATATGAACAACTTTTATGATTCAAAGATTGGATAAGGATATTCTTATAGAATTTTCATCGCATCAAAAAGTGAGGCCCCTGGCCTCAAAAAGTACCCACCTTGAGATTTTATGAAAAATTAGCTCAAAGACAAAAAAAAGACTTACACATTTATTATATTAATAAGATTGTGCTTCTCAAATTGTTTGTTAAACTTGATTAAATTTGCGCGAATTCTGTGATGGATTTATTTTAAGACCTTAATGCCAATAAGATTTCTTAGCCCCAATTCAAGTTCATCTTTTAATACTGCACTCAAATCCATATTCTTTTTTTGTTGTCTCAGAACTTTTTTTAGAATCTTAGAAATTGTCGACTTCGGGGTTAAGATTCGGTATGGTTAGCACAGATAGCTCTAAGCCTTTCCGTTGGGAAACCATCAAAATGTTCTATCTAAAATACATTCTAGATCAATCCGTTTCTTGCAGAGCCCTTTATTAAAGTCATTTTGTAACGGTGCTAGTAATGCTCAAAGGGTATCATTGCGATACCTTTAGAATGAGGATCATTTAAAACTAAGTCCATCTAATTCCGATCCCTTGCTTATCTTCCGGAGCGTATTTTATTATTGTCCAGATGATTGCAACGCATATTAGCAAACATCTCCGAGCCCATATAGTAGTCAATACTGTAAAAACTCAAGAGAATATATTAAGTGAAGGTCTCGATTGACGCTGTCAATAGAATTTACCCAGTTGAGCTGTGGAGCATGTGTAAATGTTAAATTTTATCAATTCAACGACTCCACAGCTCTACTGGAGGTCATGATATCAAAATGATCAAACAAGCCGCCCAGCCGTAGCGGGGCAACCCTTGCGGCCATAGGAACACCAAATCACAATGTAAACAAAAAGTCGCTTGAAGTGGGTATTCTAGTCTAGAACTTAAAGTAAAAAATATGTTTTAGTTATTTACACACACAGAAAATCTGAAGTCAATTATTTTCAAAGTTACACGCACATTAGTAAAGAGGTATTAGGTAAACTTACAGTACTGTTGATTCTTTAAGCCATAAATGGTGAAGATCGGATAAACGGTTGTCAAGTTATGATCAAAAGACTGTTCGCTGCTGCAGCGCAGTAGCAGCGCTGCTTTCAGTTGCTACTGCAGCATCAAAATTTATGCTGGGCGTATAATTTCGTTGGTACAGAGTACACTGAGAAAAAAAAATCAATTTATAACCTAGATGGAAAATCTCTTTTTCGAGACGGTTGCAATCTTAAAAAAAGAAGATTGAAAAAACTTAAAATGAGATTGAAAATCTCAAAATCAAGATTTTGCCATCTCTCAATGTACTTATCAACCCTTCCACAGTTCTCTGTAAAGATTCAGCTTAAAAATTTTTAACTATGTAGTCTCCAAAAAAACCAAAAAAAAAACAAGAAAGAAAGTCGGTCAAGCCCGACTATAACATACTCTGTACCAAGAAAATTTGTCTTTTGATCATAACTCGAAAACCGTTCATCCGATCTTCTTTATTCCTTTGGCGGATCGATAAGTTATCCTAATAACTAAATATGTCCAGAAGGAACAAGCCATCTATCTTTAAAACTGTGGGAGATATGACGTTTTTTCTAAATTGCGGGGGCGGGAGGGGCGTGGCCAAAATTTAAAATAAACTTGATCTGCCTGCAGACATAAGAAGCATATGTCCCATACACGTCAAACCTCTATCTCTTACCATCTCTGAGATCTGTGCGTTCATACGGACAGACAGACGGACGGACGGACGGACAGACGGACAGACGGACAGACGGACGGACGGACAGACGGACATGGCTATATCGACTCGGCTGTTCATGCTAATCAAGAATATATATACTTTATGTGGTCGGAAAATTTTCCTTCTCCCTGTTACATACATTCGTACAACTTCATACATACTTCATACATTACATACATTCGCACAACTTCATGATCCCCCTTTTCCCATTTTCAATGGGAACAGGGTATAAAAAATGGATTTTTGAATTAAAGTGCAAGAAAAAAACAAAATATATGCCTCCATTGGGGTTTGAACTCGCGACCTAACGCAACTGTTTGATTATCTTTAACACTGGGCTGAGAGGTTTTACTCAGCTTCGCCGCGGTTCAAACCCCGGACGGGGAAAGTTGAAAATATAAATTCTTACGGTGTTATTTAGTGTTTAAAGGAACGCAGAAAAATTTAGTAATTACAAGAAAATAAAAATAAATCAAAAATAATTTTTTTTTTATTTTATTTTTATACCCTGTTCCCATTGAAAATGGGAAAAGGGGGATCATGAAGTTGTGCGAATGTATGTAACAGGGAGAAGGAAAATTTTCCGACCCCATAAAGTATATATATTCTTGATCAGCATGAACAGCCGAGTCGATATAGCCATGTCCGTCTGTCCGTCTGTCCGTCTGTCTGTATGAACGCGTCGATCTCAGAGACTATAAGAGATAGAACCACAAATTTTTGCACGAAGGTAGATTTATGCTGTACGCAGATCAAGTTTGTTTCAGATTTGAAAAATTCCACCCCGGTTGATCAGGACTAGAAAAGTATTGCCTACATATAGGATGACATCTTCAAAAATTCAAAAACAAATAAATGAAAATAAATGAACAGGGTATTTTGTGGTCGGGAAACTCGACTGCAGCGATTTCAGTTCAGTTTAGTGGTTCATAAAGGCACATATTATATATGTACATATTATGATTATGTAAATTTAATTCCTATAAACAAATTGAATATTTTTACAATCCTTTGAAAAAGTATGATGTTGAAAACATGCGTCTTACTCACCCTATTTATCATATTATTTGAGAAAAAACTCTCCTGGCTGAGATTGAATTAAGGTATAGAAGAGAAAAGTACTGAAAATTGAAAATATTCTCCATTAAAGGTAAGAATGCCGATTGGTGACAGGTATATTAAGAGATCGGCGAGCCATTGCAGAAGACTTTCAGGATTAAATGTTGTAATATGTGTGTCGTCATCCTTGAAGGTTATTTCGATCCGGCATCGTTAAGAATGTAGAGGATCGGACGAAATGTCGTTAACAATTTATCTTAGGGAAACGACATAAATTAATAAGTATCATTGGCTAGAGGAAAGCGACTCACGGCTTAAAACTGAACTGAACCGCACCGTTTTTCGGATCGGTTCAACATTTCTGAACGGAAGCCGGTTCGGTTCAATGCCAGTTCGGTTCAGAACCGGCTTGCGTCCCTGGCTGAGAATCTATTTTTGTTTTTTTTTTTCTAATGACTAAATGACTAGAAACACACCATGTCTTTTGCTATGTTTTGTTGGAGTATGGATAAATATAAAAGCAAAAAATGGACGGTAAAACTAAAAAAATAAAAACCCAAAATTTTAATTTCTAGAATAGAATACCCTATTAGTTAAGTAAATGTCTCTGTCACTTCTGATAGCTAGACCCCGAATATTATGTTTTTTTTTAATTATGCACTGAAAAAAGTCAAGTTTTGCATTTAGCCTTAATAATTAATGGCGGATAGAATAAACACGACATATCAGAAATGCAATTTTTTATGCAAAATATGTCGAAAAATATGTTAAATATGTTAAATATGTCTAAAACATACTGTACTAAGTTTAGGTGTTATTCTTTCACCTTGATCAATATAAGTGTTTGCATGAATGCAGAATGAGTATTTAGCCATAATTACTTTCATTAAATGTCCACACCATCTCCCGCAATGCGAATTTAATTGGAAAACTGAGTTAAATTATGAATAATATTTTAATATTTTAATTTTACTTATAGTTTTGTTTACAGTACGTGACGATAATTTTTTCAAGGTTGTCTACCGTTAACCCATGTCGCTTTTCTGATACACCATTAACTGTGTAGGACCCATTGACGCTGGTGATTGTTTCATTGACCTTTAAAAATGTTTGGAAATCCGGGCTCTTTTTTAAAACTTGTTCCAGCTTCTTACACAACTCGCTTCCCATGCTTTGCGGAACCCTTTTTAATAGTGAATGGGCTTCTTGCAGTATTTCAATTCCCTTCTGAAGTGAAATTGACGAGTTCTCCAGTTTTTGAATTATCTTTGGGAATCCTTCAAAATAATTTTTTATGGAAAGCATAATGGATTTAAGAGAAGTGTCCTTAAGAAGGTCTTGCACATTTCCAATAGATCTTGCATCTCCCGCATCTAATATGTTAACTACCTCAGGAAAGTCAGGAAAGATTAAGTAACTATTAAAAATATTATATCAACAAGCACAAGAGTATCGTACAGATGTAATGCCCGCCAAATTTGAAGCGTGAAAGCATGCAGCTTCAACCCATGTGCCCCATCTGGTTACAATTGGCTCCGGTGGTAGTTCAATATTCAACATTTGTTTATATTGTGCACAACGATTGGGCGACTCCAAAAATATATTCTTCACCTCTAATATATAGCTGTTAACATTTGGATAGGCAGCTCTAATGCTTTCAGCAACTCGATGTAAGCCGTGAGCCAAACACGTTATATGCAGCATATTTGGGTGAAAAGCTTTTAAGTTTTCCCCAGCATTCATCATATACGCTGCTGCGTCCGCGACCAATAGTAAAATATGTTCCTCCATTAAATGCGGCCAAACTTTTCTCAAGCCATTGTTGACAAATCTCGAAATGGTTGAGTTGTTTACTCTTTCGATTTGACTGCAAGCAATCAAATATGGACGAGTGCATTTATTTTCATTTAGGCTGCCAACTATGAGATTTGCTATGTATCGACCAATTGTGTCCGTCGTTTCGTCTACTGATATCCAAATTGTACTGTTTCCTATGACAGCTTTAATGTCTTCGAGTGATTTTATATAGCAACGGTCCAAGTAGTTTTTACGTATAGTACTTTCGTCCGGAATATTGTGTCCTGTATATTTGTGTAGAAATGATTTGAATGTGTCATTGCTTAAAGTCCTGAATGGTACATTTATCGATACCATCGTCCTGCACAAGTCTGTAAAAAATGTGTTTACCCTATCGTCATTTGATGTGCCCGCATTGGGGTTTGTAGTTCTTGTTTTGTGTTTTTCGGTAATTATGTGCTGCGGAAGCTGCGATTTTCGAATCTTTGGAAAACAATCCAATCTTTGGAAAATAATATTGAGGTTAATAAACTCGAAATTGTTATTTACAGCTATGCTCGCATTCGCAAAAGTTTTGCGATTTGAAGACAATATTTGGTCAAAAAACCGGTTTACAAACGCAAAACCGCGAATGCGAAGATGGGATCATGACTATTTATATTGGTTACTTTCTTACATACTTCGTATTTAACCTCTACGGCATCGCTGTTTGCTTCGCCCACCCAAGAGTTCAGGCGCTTCACTTTTTTCGATATTTTGGACATTTTTGTTGACTATTTTCACACAATTAAAATCACTAACAATGACTGTCTGAATCAATAAAGAGCAAACTTAGTACTTAACGAGAGCGTAAATTAAAGTCGGCTCTGCCCGACTTCGAAATACTCGTTACTCAAGGCAATTAGTGTTTAATAAACTCATGTGGCTCAGATAAGTATGCAACGTTTTTTTAACTCTGCCATTTATTTTTCGATCTTTATGAAAATTTGTGAGATTGTACATATTGGCCACATGCACTATTCTGAAAAATCTGTGCTCGATACCTTACAAATTGTAGGAGATATTGAACATTTTTTATTGGGGAGGGGGCGTGGCCAAAATTTGAAACAAACTTGATCTGCCTGCAGACAATACTAGCTTACATCTAAAATTTAGTTGCTCTAGCTCTTCTAGTCTCTGAGATCTAGGTGTTCATACAGACGGAGGGACGGACGACGGACATGGCTATATCGACTCGGCTGTTGATGCTGATGAAGAATATATACTTTAATAAATACCTTATGATATTGGAGCTGCTTCCTTCTGCCTGTTACATACATGTGCACGACTTTAGTATACCGTTCTTACTCTATATAAAAACTGTACTTTGGAAGCCTGCTTTGATAATATGTCGGAAAATAGGTCGGTACAATTCTGAATATGCAAAATATGTCGAATATGCAAAAAAAACTTGGATTCCTTCTAATTATTTTTTTTTTAAACGAATTTCTGTGTACTCAAAACTAATTTTGGTCAACCGGTAAAAATATGATTTTGCATAAAATCCGGGGTCCACTGATAGCAATCGAAAATCTACGGAAGACGCAATTCCGCAGGAAGCGCAATCTAAAGCTAGATGCAAGGCCATTTTATCCCAGGCTACAGCGAAAGCCAACCCTTGGGATTTTGTAAAAGGTGCTCTCTTGCTTTTCATAAATTCCAAGATAAAATAACTCTGGCAGTCTGATCGATTCTTCCCCCTTATTAATTTATTTCAATTACATTTTAAAAAAATCGATAAGCAAATTGCAAAAAAAAGTATGCTAAAGATTTACGCAACAATTGATGCGAATATAAATGACTGTCTTATCTGTTTGTTACACAAACATCACAATTGCATAAGCATTTAAACCAATTTCAATTAATTTCGAAATTCATATGTAAAAAGGTGACATCGCTGAACTGCGAGCGTTTTTGTTAGTTGCAGCGAATGACAAATTGAACTAACAATTTGTTAAAGTGACAATTTAAGAACCTAAAGGTGCAAAATGTGTAATTTTTATACCCGTTACTCGTAGAGTAAAAGGGTATACTAAATGTAGGGTGTACAAATGTACGCAACAGGCAGAAAGAAGCATCTCCGACCCCATAAAGTGTATATATTCTTGATCAGCATCAACAGCGGAGTCGATATAGCCCTGTCTGTCCGTCCGTCTGTATGAGCACCTAGATCTCGGAGACTAGTAGAGCTAGTGCAAGCAAATTTCGTATATAAAATGAAAAATGTTGAATAGCTCCTACAATTTTGGAGATATCAATCTCATATTTCCAGTATAGTGTATCGTATAAAGATCGTATAATAAAGGAGTTATAAACAGGGCTGCAAATTACGAAAAAGACGGAGGGGTTCACTCCGGTGTTCGAACCCACGAAAAATGTTGGGTTCGGGTTCAGACACTATTTTATTCGCTATTTTAGACAACATTTATGTAAATTAATGGAAAATTAGACATTTTATTTATCGGCACAAACGAAGTTAGCTTAGCTTTCTTGTTTTAATATAATACAAGTATAATATGTATTTGAGATTAGTTTAAGTTAATCATCAATATGGATTCCAGTAACTTTTCATCTATACTGGCTCTTTGGCTGGATACAATAAACTTAAGAGTAGAAATATCGCGATCGACTGATACTGGTGTTGCAGGAACAGCTAATACAAAAAATGCTACATTTTTAAGTTCTTTTCAATGATAGTTTTCGCAATATGAAATCGTTCACCGATTTTATATTTGTCACTTTTGTATTATTTTCAAGCTCCTTAGCTAAATATTATATTTCATCGTCAACAGAAGATAAACATGGTAAAGAATCATTTATGCTTTCGGCCATTAATTTCTTTTGACGATTATACAATTCTGCAAAGAGTTCTTTCTGGTTTTGTTCTGAGGTCAAAATTATTTGCAGAGTTCCACGAAAACCTTTAATGGTTAATGGGAAATTCTTTTCGGTCCAATGAATACATTTTTGTGAAAGATACCCAAATCTGGGGAAGTAAAGATGAAGATTCTTTAAAATATCATTTGTTACTGATGGCGAGATAAAAAATGTTTTAAATTGGAAGATGATTAAGATAAATCTAAGCTTGCAAGCTATACAGAGCAGGAATGCCCGCAGCCGGGGCCGCGTTCGTTGTTGTTTTACGCAAAGCCTATGACGCGCGAATAGGAACTCTCGCATAGCTCAATTGGAACAAATTTAAATTTGAATGCGTTGTCTTTGGAAAAAATTTGTTGTGCAACGGATGGTATTGTATGCTTTAGATAGCCACGGGCACGCGTTCTCTTTCATTGTCTTGTGGTTGTGTTCCTTGGGATTAATTATGTTCATTTGTGTTAGTGTTTACGCGACCGCAAGCTGGCCATGCCAGAAACATGGTAAATACAGGGCAGTTTATGTTAATCTTCATGATTTTTGTATTGTAAGCCAGATAAGACTGCTGATCATTTTTGTGCTGGGAATGACTCAGCACGTATCACCTGCAGTACTTCATTTATTTTTCCACCTTAAATACTTGTCCGAATTTCGGGACCAACTACCTCAATTTAATATAGCACTTAAAGTACCCCTCTACAACGCTCATTCAAATAGATTAATTAACGAAGTAACTTAACCCAGAAAAGTTAAAAATTTGCAACGGCAGTTTCTCAGGCCCATCTTCTGTGTCTTCTGTGGAGCATCTTGCTTTGCTTGGTCAACTATTGCCAGAGGTCTCTCAGGTGGAACATCTGCGTCCGGTTTAACCATAAAGGCGCTGAGTCGCTGTGCTGTTGCGGGACATGGAAACATTATCTGGTTAGTCGCCTTCAAACTTGCATTGTATTCTTCCTCCGTTGGTGGAGCCTTTGGCACATATTTATATTTGGGACTGGCTTCAATCTTCCAATTGGGATGCGGTTCCAGATAGTCAGTGCCATCGAGCATATATTCCTGAGCTAGTTGCTTGCAAATCTCTGGGTCATCGATGGCATTCAGCAGCCGATCATCGAAACGTTTGTTTTCCTCAGCCTGTACGCGTTTCATCTCAATGATCTGAGCATCAAGATCGGCACGATTCTTGCGGTACTGACTCTGAACCATCTCCCGGGTAACTGGTGGATGAACGAAACGATTCTCCGGCATTTTGTTCTCCCGCACTTCGGCCTCCCAGCGCAGGCGACGTTCGGCCTCCTCGCAGATCTGCCGCTTGAGGAACTCATGACAGCGAGAGGCTTCCTCGCCCTTGAGACGCGTCACCTCGGCTATGTTATTCTTTGTGCAAATGTCGACATGATGCAGATCCGCGGTTCGATCATCCATCATCTTCTCAATGCCCAGCTCGAGGGCACGCATTCTCCGCACATAGGCTAAATACTCATGAGTGGCACGATTCAAGTCAGTCTTGGACTTGGCTATGTGTGAGCGTGCCTCCTGTTCCAGGCGTTGAGTCTCCCGGCAGAAGGCCAAGTGTTCCTGCTTATCAGCCTCCCATTCCGCTAGCTTGGCACATTTCCGGCGTTCGATCTCCCTGAGCAGCTCATCGCGATATATGGCCTTGTTGGGACTCGTGGATTGCTGTTCAGCCTCAAACTGCTCCATGCGTATCTCTTCTATAATTTTGGCCAAATCACGAGCCTCTTCCCGTTTCTCTTCCCGCTCTCGTTCGCGCTTCTCCTCCAGCTCAGTTACTTGCACATCAAGGACACGTGTCAATTGCTCTTTCATCTGTCCCCGCTTCTTCTTCTCATATTCCTCGATGCAGTCGAATTCCGCCCAGCGTCTGCGTTCCAGTTCCTGCCAATATTTCTCTGTCTCGCACTCACGTCGCTTCTTACGCAAATTCTCTTGCATTTGCTCCTCTTGACATATTTTTGTTTCCTTTAAGTCCTGCTGCCTGAGCGCCTCTCTGATTTCATAGCAATTACGCATGACCTGCTGTATGCGCTTGTTGTCGAGGAACTTCTTTTGTCGCTTATCATGTAGTTCCTTAATCGCATGCAAGTGCTCCTTACGCTCCTGGATATCCTCACCGATGCGAGACTTGACCTTGTGTGAAAACTCTTCTTGATATATCTTATCCTCCATTTCGAGTTGCGCCTTCAGGCGTCGCCCACGCTCATGAAGCTCTTCAGCGGCCACTTGCTGCGCCTTGCTGACGAGTAAGCCAATTTGGGTATGCAAGCTTTTACGATCCGTTCGCTGAATGAATTGGAAATGGTCCTCACCACGATCTGTGTTTTGCATGGTTGCGTAATTTTAATATTGTACCTCAGGAAAAAATTAAATAAATTTGTTGAGTACAATTCTGTCTACGGAATTTAGTGTAGAGAAAGTGAACAGTTGACTATTTAATGATTTTTGAATGAAAGAGAAGTCAAATAAAGTTCTGGCCTGATTTGAGATTTATCGTTGAAAAATGATGGACATTATGGGGAGAAAACTTAAGCTTCAGGTTGGCTGATAAATAATTCCAAATATGTATGGTATGTATGACGTTGCTCATTCTTTAATAACGATGAGACAACTGCTAAGAAAACAGGATTGGCCAAAATTTAAAATAAGCTTGATCTGCCTGTGGACATAAGAAGCATATGTCCTGTACATGTCAAACCTCTATCTCTTACCATCTCTGACATCTGTGCGTTCATACGGACAGACAGACGGACGGACGGACGGACAGACGGACAGACGGACATGGCTATATCGACTCGGCTGTTGATGCTGATCAAGAATATATATACTTTATGGGGTCGGAGATGTTTCCTTCTGGATGTTACATACTTTTGCACAAACTTATAATACTCTATGTACCTTCGGTACACAGTATAATTATGATCATTTAGATAATTTTGCTCCGCTCCGCTGGATGTTTAAAAGGATATTAAAGACATATCCTTTCCAAATGGATCTTTTTTGGATAATTTTTTCTGTGTATTAACCCAAATTTTATTAGAAATTGTTGCTTTCTCCAGGATTTGAAAGGAGGAAGGTCAATAAGTCGTTATTCAGGTCCCAGTTCAGGTCCTGGAGGGCTTCTGAACTGATTCAGTTTGAGCCTGGTAAGACAGATATTGCGGGGACCAGAGACAGGAACCATATTCAAGATTTGCTTGGACCGATGAGGTGTAAAGAAGATTGGTGGTGTTGGGATCATTAAATTTCTTGGACCATCTCTTAATAAGTCCAAGTATTTTCTTAGCCCTAGCCGACTTCAAAAACCTGGCTGATATAAAAATGAAAATATTCCAAGAGACTTCCTAATGCACTTCAAGACGCAAATCAACATTGGATTTTTTGTAAAACTTCTTAAAAGCAAAGAAATATACAATTTCCTTTGGTATGGTCTGGAAATCGAAATCAGAATCTTTCTAATATTGTTCCGCGCTCCTTCCCTATTTTTTGTTTAAGTACTGAGCTTTTGCGATACGAACCTCACGCTTCAAGAGTACGCGAAACACTGAACGTTTAAAGAACTTTGCTGATGGCGCACTCTACAAGCACCCTACCTTTTTTGTTGTATCATGTGCGCACTCAATAAAGGAAAGGCGGCGTCAGTGCGATGCATACTTTTGCCAAAAGCTTACGCTTCAAGAGTACCCGCTGAACGTGAAGGTACTTTGCAGAGAGCTCACACTGACGCCGCCTTACCTTTAATGTTGTATCATGTGTGCACCTATTCAAAGCTTTCAAGCTTTGGAGCCATGGGCCTCCCCATAGTTTAACAAGTTTTTTACATTCTAAACGTATATAAATTGATTTTTCTTCAAGGGAATAAATTAGTGTCTCTTTTGAGAAAACAACAAAACCTTTCCTGACCCTGGTAATGCTTCCTTTAAAATTAAATATCGATAGAAATGTTTTTGTTTATGCAAGTGCACTTGGTGTCCACCACAAAACCAACACCTACCACCATTGCAGAGCTTGCCCAATTGACTGCGCACAAAAAACCCTGCAACCAAAACCAACATTCATTATGAACCCCCCTCTGACAACAAAAAAGTACCAAGTGGGTGGACATGCTCCACTGAGCTCAACTCTTGACATCAGCTCACTGCTGCACTGGGTTACGTGCAGCAAGTGCCGCAAAAACGTAATTTAATTTCAAACCCCTTCACCTTCATTCTGTTGTTACAGACGACAATTGGGGCCTAGGACTGGCCATTGCGGCCAACTTGCATATCCCATATCGCATTGAAATTGGCCACACAATACGTGACCTGCATGGTCAGGATAAGCCGGGCAAAGGTATGTACAAGCATGCATACTTACACATGTGGGTGTTGTGAGCAATTCTGCAACCATTTTCTGACTTTTAGCAATAATTATGACGGCACCACTGAACGACGAGAGTACGCTACAACTGCTGGCCAGCCAAGCAGCGGGCGAGGAGGAGCAAGTGGAGCCAAGGGACCCGAAATCGAAACTGAAGTACAAACAACAATACACCAAAATATTGCTCATCGACATGGTGGCCAGCTCATTGAATGTCGAGCATCGTTTCTACAAATATTTGGCCGGCATTCGCAGCACAATGCCCGCCGCCGTCTCTGGCAATTCAAGTGCTGGCCTGGTTACCACCAGCAATCTGTTGGTGCTGACTCTGCTAAGCGATAAGCATCGGCACTTTTTGAACGCCATTGGCCTGGCTACGATGCAGCAGTTTCGTGTGAACACCACCGCACACAACAGACCACAAAATAATAGCCAGCTCCAGCACCAGAAGTCACTCCTGCCCTACATGAACCTCTTCACACTCTACGATATGCTGGTCTCGCACTTGACAATGAGTCAGGCGGAAACAATTGCCAAATATGATTTCATAGTGCTGGACATTGTGAGAGAAGATGCTGGACTGGCGACCGCCTATAAATGGCGGCCGTTGCTCATATTGGAGAGTGAGAAGAAGAGCGATAACTATATCACACATTCCATACAGCCGGGCTATGATGAATGGCTATTGGTTAGTAGCGTTCAACTGTGGCACTGCGGCGCCATCTGCTGGACCATTGTGGCAATTTGTGTGGGCTTGCTGATGATCGTTGTGGCGGCCGGTGTGGCTGGTGGCGTAGCCTTGAGGTAAGTTTGTAAAATTAAACAATTATTCCTTTGACATATATTACTTTATCCCTTCAAATAAGAGCTGTCTAATTAGCAGAGGTCGCAACAACCGGTCCTCTCTTTTCAGTTGTCGGAAAACAACCGGTTTCGTGCGGCACATTTACAAATAGGGACAAAACAACCCTCAACTGCGCTCTCTGGTTGTTTTCGGTCGTGAGAGGAGAGAAACACATTTGTTTTTGTTTTTTCGGTCTCGGTCTTTTGGAGACCTTTTCACAGGAACCGAACGCTGAAAAGGTCTTTTTTGTGTGTGTGGCAGGCCCGGCCCGACACACGGTGAGCATTCGGTGTTTATCGGCAAGTGTGTGAGCTCACTCAGTGCGTGCTTACATGTTGATGCGAATTGACATATGTACATGTGCCTCGCATAAGTATGTATGCAGCACATTACATGCGCTCTCTTATTCTCTCTCGCACTGCTACGCTCTGCTCCCACTTGACTAAGCTCACAAAGACCTTTTGCGATTAACATTTTGACGTAGCGGTCTTCAAACAACACTCACTTTGGGACCGTTTGACTGAAATGGGCCTGTTATTGGGTTGTTGTCAGACCGCCCAGCGTTCGTGCTCAACAGCATCCGAACTAACAGAGAGCGCGCCAGCAGCACACAATCGGTTGAGGGAAGAACGAAACCGTTTTTTTTTTTTTCGTTTGTGGTCGTAAGCAGAGCCGTCTGGCAATATGGGTTGAGAGTTATTTACGTGCTATGCTAATTAGTCTTGACTTCTTCATTTGACAGAGATCTTTTACTGCCGAGACATTTAATCAGGCTTGGACACAAGAGTTCATTGTGGGGGGTTTAATCGGAAGAGTATGTGGGACATGGCAGCCGATTCACCGCAGAACGGTTGCATCTTAAAATGAACAGCTTCTTAATAAATAATCTCACAAACATCCGCGTGCGTGGATAACATGTCATACAAGTTTATTGGGTGATTTATTTATGAGATTTAATAAAAGGTATGATAGTTACTTGAGTCTGATTTCTTGAATTTCAGATGAATACAAGACTCGTTTATAAAATCCTACAGCACAAGCTGAGGAACTTTAGGATGGACATCTAAATTTTATCCCCAAATGGTATCTTAAAACATTTAAGTATGTAGTACATTTACATGCAGTACATTTACTGAATACGTGAGAGACTAAGAAACTGTAAGCTTTGTTTGATTTCAAAAATGCGACCCCATAAAGTATATATATTCGTGATCAGCATCAACAGCCAAGTCGATATAGCCAGCATCTACAGCCTAGTTGATATAGCCATGTCCGTATGAACGCACAGATCTTAGAGATGGTAACACAAAAACGTCTTATACTTGCAGGTAGATTAAGTTTATTTTTAATTTTGGCCAATTTTAAGCGGTTTTGAACCGAACCGGTTTGAGCCCGGAATTTCAACTTTCAGATTACTGTGAACCGAACCTTGAACCGAACCTTGAACCGAACCTTTAAAGGTATTAGAGCTGAACCTGAGCCAGTTCCGAACCTAAAATTTCGGTTCGGTTCAACACAAATTATAGACATGAATTTTCTCCTCTAGTGACTTCTTCTGATATTCTGGAAGACGGAGTCTTACAATCGGCAGGAAACTTGAATGTGAACATCAAAGATTTTTTTTCCGAACTACCATTAGAGTCCCCATCACGAACTGTATAAAAGTATTTCTATTTTTATAATATTGCAACGAAATTCAAATTCCTGGATGCTGGATACAGACCTGAGCAGTAACTTAAATTTGGAAAAATCCCATCCCACACCAAAATCGACTCAATTTCGTTACACTCTATTTAGTATTTGGGTCGATTTCTATAAAACTTGTATAAAGCATGGTCTGCACCAAGTCTCGAATCAAACCTTCGCCCAAAAATAGTAAACCTCAAAATTCTGAACCTTAGCCATTGGGTTCGAACCCGCGAACTGGAGCTCCCATTTTTATTTTGGGTTTGCAGCCCTGACCTCTCAATATAGTTAGTAATTAGAAGTACTTTCAGCTGCTACGGCAGCATAAAAAATTATGCTGAGTGTATAAGTTCGTTGCTACAGAGTATGTTATAGTCGGGTTTGCCCGACTTTCTTTTCTTTTTTTACTTTCTTTTATTAATAACAAAAATACTTTCCATATTAGACCAAAAAGATAATGATCGGTGCTATAGTTTGCTGACATTTCAATATCCTCGCAGACTTAAAAAAAAGGTACGCTTTAAGAAGCTATTACCCCGTTTATACACAAACACAAATTCATGAAATTAGCCCCTCGAGGTATGCTACATTTATGAATGTTAATAATTATGGAGTCTATTTTTAATATTTGCCCTATAATTATTAATAATCATATATATAGCATACCTTGAGGGGCAGAATTCAAGAATTTGTATTTGTGTATAAACAAGGTATTTGTTATTCATGTTTGTTATGCGATCTAAGAATAAATTCGGATCGGTAAGCTTCGAACATATCTCTTCCGAAATAGATTTACGGTTCATGAGTTCAAAACTGAAATCATGACGTAGCAGGTCATGTATGTGTTATATTCACGGAATTCAGAACCAGTCTTTTCATGTCAGGGCTGATTCAGCTATGACTCAGGTCAGAGCCGAACTTAAGGGAACCTACTGACTTTATTTCAAGTTCCCAGCTTAAATAACTTTTAAGATATGGATCTGAACCAATTTTCAACAGTTTTTAACCGCTTTCGTGGCGGTTCACGGACATGACAAATATGATTATGATGACTTTTTCCCGATCGACATAAATATCGTGTGATAATTTTTTAAAGATCTGTTCAGCTTTTCAGACGCATCCGCACCCATCCGGTCGGCTCCAAAATATTAGCGTCATGCATTGAAAAGAAGACTCTGTGAAAATATCTGCTTGAAAAAAATAAAAGCTTAAAAAATTGATAAACTAGTTTCCGTAAAAACGAAAGCTCGTTGACCGGTCAAAAATATATGTAGTATACATGTGTTAGGTTCGGTAGTTACGGCTGACCCCAGATGGGGCCATACATAGACCTTAAGGTCCTTAATGACGCCGGGTGATTATTTGGGTACCTTTGACTTAGAAATCCGGGAGGACTTTTGACGTTTTGGCGAATGCCAATAATTGTTTTGGGGGCCTGTTGGCCGCTTCTTCCAAAAAAGAGAACCGTGGGGTGTGCAGAAGCTTTAATCTTATCGTGGCAATTGCTGGGCAGCTGCAAATGAGGTGTTCTAGAGTTTCTGCGACTCCATGTTCCATGCATTTCCTGCAGGTGTCCTCTGTCGTTATGCCTAACTTTGTCACATGAGCGGCTGCTAGGCAGTGTCCCTTTAGTATGCCAATGAGCTGTCTACAGTCTCTTATTTGTAGGATACATAGAATATATATATATTTGCAAATTGGTCCAGATTATATTGCTTGAAGATATTTTTACAAGGAAATTTCAAAGCTCCTGTTGGTAGGTCGCACTTCGTTTCTTAAATATATGTATTCTCTCAGGACAAAAAAGGCATAGTAAAACCCAACACAATAATATTTGATTTTACTATACCCCTTTAGTAAACCCAGAAAAAAGGAGAACGAATAACTTAAGAGCAAACGCTCTTGAAAAAAATGTTTTTGTTCCTGATGTTTTAAGAATTTCACTCTTGAAATCGAGCTAAATTCGTTCTCAGCTTTTAGGCTGCTTTTAGGCGAGGGGAGTGAGGTAAAGAAACTGAGAGAGGAGAGCAAGCACATTTGAGAGAATAGCGCTGAGTCTGCTTCTTGATGCAACAATACAGGTGGGGCGGCATCAGTGTGATGCGTACTTTTGCCAAAAGCTTACGCTTCAAAAGTACGCACAGCACTAAACCTGAAGGTGCTTTGCAGAGAACTCAAACTGATGCCACCTTACCTCTCTTGTTGTATCATGGTCTGTTCTTACTAGAGCTGGCAAAAAATCGATGTTCATGGCATCGATTTTTTGCCAACATTTTTAGGAAAACATCGGTTAAAATCGATTTTTACTTTTATAAAAGAATCGTCATTGGGAGTGTAACTTTTTTTGTCAGCTTGTCTTCCATAAATGAAAAAAACGCAGATTGGTTTGGGACGTTTGGTGTTGGTGGAACTGTGGAGTTAGGAGATTCTGCTGTATGAAAACTTGTGGACAGCTCGGTGTGAAGCAAATTCTTTGACATATCTGCAGCAATGCTGTCGCTGAAGCCTTCTAATTTAAAGCGAGGATCGATGAGTGTAGCATCGCGGGTTGCTGTCCTTTCCTCATATGGTGAAAGCCGACGATTCACACTTTCCAAAAGACTTAAACATGTTTGGACGCTGTGTTTCGCTGCTAAAAATAGTGACGGAACTTTTTCGATCTTAAATCGATTCTCAAAAAAAATATCGATGTTTCTCACGCAGGCAAAAAATCGATACATCGATTCGAGAATCGATTTTTTTGCCAGCTCTAGCTCTTACAGTTTTGTATTTCTATCGAGTGGAAAGCGCAATAAATTTTGGTCCAGACAAAGACTGATGCTGCTTTGAGGTGTTGTATATTCCTCGAGACGGCTGAAACTTGCTACATGGTTCAACAATTAATTTTCGATGAAATAAATTTAAGCACAACATAAGAAACCACTGATTTTAAATTGGAATTTGTGAAGCACTTGATTTAAGAGTAAACGATCTTACTCTTGAATTTGATGAGCACTTGATACTAGAAAGAACGTTCCTGGTTTTTGACATGCTGTATGCTCTTGATTCAAGAATGAGCAATCTTGAATTTGAGTATGTTCAGCACTTGATTCAAGAACTATTCTGCTTGATATGACAATGATGCGTACTCAGATCAAGTATTGAAGCTCTTGGATCAAGAAAATTCTTGATCAAAGTCTGAAATTCACTATTTTTTTGCTGAGTGTATTTAAATTAATAAAAATGCACTTTGAATGGTCAAACAAGTAAGGGCGCTGCAGTCGAGTTTCCCGACCACAAAATACCCTGTTCATTTATTTTCATTTATTTGTTTTTGAATTTTTGAAGATGTCATCCTAAATGTAGGCAATACTTTTCTAGTCCTGAGGGCTATTATCAGCCCAACTGTTTCGCTTATAACTCCGGTGTTTTTGGTCCGATCTGATTGTACTTTTCAGAATAGATAGATATTGAGCCTAACTTGAAAATTGTGGATCTGACGGCTTTTTAGGTCTTGGATTTATAGAGGAGGTCTAGGTTTTTTGGGGATAAAAGGGGGACGGGGTGGAATTTTTCAAATCTGAAACAAACTTGATCTGCGTACAGCATAAATCTACCTTCGTGCAAAAATTTGTGGCTCTATCTCTTATAGTCTCTGAGATCGACGCGTTCATACAGACAGACAGACGGACAGACGGACAGACGGACGGACGGACGGACGGACGGACGGACGGACAGACGGACAGACGGACAGACGGACATGGCTATATCGACTCGGCTGTTCATGCTGATCAAGAATATATATACTTTATGGGGTCGGAAAATTTTCCTTCTCCCTGTTACATACATTCGCACAACTTCATGATCCCCCTTTTCCCATTTTCAATGGGAACAGGGTATAAAAACATAATAAAACGGCGAAATTCAGTGAACCCTTTTATATTCTCAACGCAGGGAATTCCAACTTGAGAATTACAAGCGGTCGCCTTTTTGTAAAATGCCACAAATATATTGATGAATACTTTTTGGCTATTCAATATAAGTGGTATTATAGCCGTCGATCTCCCAGCATATGCGATGGCCCAACTGGTTGAAACGGCATCCCAATCGTATATTCAAGACCCAAGGTACCGAGATCGAGTCCCCCCAGAATAAGTTAAAATTTTATACAAATTAATATAATTCGCAGTTTTTCAGAATCTAATCTAAAAACAATTCTACTATTGGATTCCATTACAAAGAACATTGAGTAAAGGTTGGCCATCAAAATTTTTTAATAGAAAAAATAAGTTTTTAACTATTTCCAATGTTAAATTTAACTATTTCCTTTAAATATACGAATATCATACGATAGAAGCATTCTTGTCTGTCCAAGCCAAGAATGGAGAATTATGGATAAATGAAGGTACGAAATATTTAACGAAAACTGTGTTAAAAAATTACGTAGGGGTGTTTAAGCCTCGTTAGTCAGATTTTCTCGCCACTCTCAAATTTTTTTTGCCAACTACGTGTCCCGCCACGGTTTTGTTTTTACGTGCAACTCGCTCTAATTAAAACTTTATGAGTTCCATTTTGGCTGAAGGCTAAAAAATAAGTACAAAAAACACAAGAATTTTGTTGATTGTTGCGGTTAAAAGTTTGGACAGTGTGAACTGCATAATTTGAAGCGCGACACTTATAATTTTTTGACTGAATTTTTCAAGCTGCAATTAATGAGCTCGGTGTTTACGATTGGCCACCAGAAAGTGTTGTTGGCATGTCAAATAGTTAATGATTTGTTTAACCGCACTTGATGGGTTTTGGTATTTTTGGTTTAATGTTTAAATGTCAACTGTCAGGCAGCATTTGTTGGAGTGCGTGAGTGTGTGTGTGGGTGTGCGAAGCCGTAACTTATGCTACGCTTTGATGAATGTAATTAATTAAATGCTTGTTTTAAAGGCCAACCATTATGTATGGGAGCGAGTGTGTGTGCGAGTTCGATTTGCGGTTCAATATTGATTTTCTGTATTTTCCGAAACACCACAAAAACAAACCAATTTAAAGGCTTTATATCTGGTCTTAATTGGGCTAAATAAGTAAATTCTTAAGTTGTGTGGGAGATTTGTTAAGAGATTTCAACCCAATGACACGGTAATAAATCAATACAAATTCCAAAGAACGCACAAAATTCTTCTTTAATTTCATTTTTGGGAGATTCCAAGTTGTTTGCAATTAAATTTTGCCAGAACTATGTACAAAGGAATACTCTGAGAATACCTTTCGTACTGAGTACAGGGTTGCCCATATTCGACGGACCCATGTTTTTTTTTAAAAAAATCAAAGAAAAAAATAAAAATTTGGCGGTTGGCAATCTTAATCATTTAATTTGTTCCAAGTAGATTTGTTTACATCAATTTTTGAATATGATATCTCTCAAATGGCCGCCTCTGGCGTTGATGGCGTATTGTGCCCTTTTTGCAGCATTTTCCATCGTTTTCGCCAACATTTCGGTCGGAATAGCGGCTATTTCTTCACGAATGTTGTCCTTGAGCTCTTCTACGGTCCTTGGCTTGTTAACGTAAACCTTTGACTTCAAATATCCCCACAAGAAGAAGTCAGGCGGCGTCAAATCGGGCGAACGCGGTGGCCAGTCCAAATCACCACTTTTCGACATCAAACGGCCCGGAAACAATTTCTTCAGAAAATCGATTGTTATGCGACTTGTGTGCGGTGGAGCGCCGTCTTGTTGAAACCAGAACTACCTCATACGCTTTCGACGAATAATTGGCATCACAAAATTGGTCATCATGTCGCGATAACGCTCCTGGTTGATGGTAACAGCATGGCCATTTTCATTTTGGAAGAAAAACGGCCCAATGACCGTTTTCGCACTAACGCCGCACCAAACTGTGACTTTTTCGACATGAAGAGGCACTTCTTGAATCTCCTGAGGATTTTCAGTGGCGTAAATACGGCAATTTTGCTTATTTACGGTCCCATTCAATGTGAAATTTTAATTTTTTAAAAGCACGTTGAGTTTTCACAATTGACTTGTTCTGTTGAATGTAAATTTCAACTATTTCAGAGCGCTCGCGTGGCGTGTATTGTTCCATGGTAAAAATCTGCTTGGACTGACGCTTCAAACGCGGTATGTCATTAAGCGATCTGACATCTCTGTCAAAAGTTATGGCGTTGCCAGATGGGTCCGTCGAATATGGACAACCCTGTATAAAGAACCTAATGAATTAAGCAAAAATATTTATTTTCCCGATGTCTTGTAGTACAAATACGCTGTACAAATATCGAAATCAACCTGATCGGATGACTATAGCATATTGCTGCTATAGGAATGATCGGTCGAAAAACTAGTTTTAGTGGGAAATACTTTTTGTTTTCAAAGAAAACTCCTCCAAACTTTGTATTTCTTAGTTTGCTATGCTTTCCCATGATTCCACTAAGTTTGGTCGAAATCGGACATCTATATAGCTGTCATAGAAAAGAAGAGTCAGAAAAGTAGTCTCAGTGAGAAAAACTTGTTTGTTTTCGGGCCGGGCCGAAGTTTACTTATACTCTATTTTTTCTGGTTTGTTTTGGTTTTCGATTATTTTTGCAAATTTAAATCTTATCTGATCGGTCCTTTTTTTACTTTATATCGACTATTTCAAAGGTAAATTATTGATTAGTGAAAACTTCATGCGCGACTTATACAAAGTGATGATCATTTAAAGGTTATTCACACTGAGCACATCTAAGATCCAACATCCAGAATCATGGGTAATAACGAAGATTGCCTGGTCAACTAGTTGCTTAGAGCAATTAATATTGGTAATTTCTTCAGATGATCATATTCAGATTATGCTTTCTTTAGGTAAATGATTATGCTAAAATAGGAATTTAGATAAGTGCTACACTCGTAAAGAAATATGAAATTGACCAATTAATTGTGAAAGTAGAGGCATCAGTGCAATGCAATTTCCGTGTATGCCGCCTAAGGTGGCCCTCATGTATATGGGAAAAAACTTAATGACGCAAATTCTAGCTCTCATAGCCAGAAATCATTCGATTTGATTTCCATTTTCTCCATTAAATTAGTTGAAATAACTCTAAAAATCTTAAACAGCTACATTTTGTAAATTCTTAAATTAAATTATCGTATTCTATGCAATCTTACCTTTCCAAAATAAGGTTTAACATTTTTATACGACTAATATTAATCGTTCTATAACTAATAAAAGGCATTAACCTCTTTTAATCTCAGTACTAAAGGTACTCAGACACTGATCGACAAAATAAAAGTCGATCTTCCCCAACCAACTTTTTCAAAAAGTATTTTGGTCCGCTGAGCACGAAAATCGACATGAAAAAAAAATCTGTTGAGTAGTTGAGTCAATTAATATATTGATAACTACTAAATATAAACGATAAACCGTTTTTTCGTTTTTTTCACAAGATGCATCCACTTAAACTCACATAACTTTGTTATATTTGCACCGATTGAAAAGTGGTCAAAACTTTAAAAAAAACACTTCGCCAAAAGTTTGGTTTTCAGACAAAAATGTGATAGGGTGAGTGCTTTTATTGCTATGGGCTCAAATGTACGAAAAAAATCAAATTTTTTGCTAAATTTAACAATTTATCGGAATTAAAATGCTTCTAAATGCACATGGATAACAAAAATTTGTGTATTTTTAAATTCGAACTTAAAATACTTAATTTACTTTAAGAAAAGCCCTCAAACTCAAAAATCGGACATGAAATGGCTTTTTTTTTTAATTTTCTGGTGAAAATAGACAAAACCTAATTTTTTATTCTGATGCCGCAGTGGCTGTTTTTATACTCTTGCAAAATCTTATTTGAGATATTGACTTAAATCGAATTTTGCAGAAACTATTTAAAAGCATATATTACTCACCGAGTTAAATATCGCTAAAATCTAAAACAAACAAACTACACAATGTTGTTCATCTCTAATAGGAATTCTGCATTGCCGCCATACTGCTCATGTTTCGTAATTGTTGTTAAGATCTTTGCATCTCAATATAAAAAAGCATATTACAAATTGCAAAATAGGTTAAAATATTCTCTAATATGTGCATTGCTCGAAGATATATGAATATTTGAAATATGCGAAATGAATGAGGATCTAAAATAATCGAATTTCCATGCATCAAGTTTGTATCCCATCAGATATCTTTGTGACCATCCATTCAAAATATGACCTCTCCTCCAATCCAGTATCTAATCATCACACCAAAATTTATTGACTGCCCGCCCCGAGCATAAAAAAATGCATCCGCCCTAGCTTTTGAAGTTCTAAAAGCTTTTTCTTCAGAAAGAGGAAACCTTTTTTGAAAATTCATGAATATTTTAATTAAGCTTTTATCCCCTTGAAGCAATTCAAAAGCCCATAATTGAATTGATTTTGCTTTATACTCTGGGGGATGTTTCACTTAATAAAATTAAAAGCAACTCTTAATTGCGATTTATGCAAAAAACAATTCAAAAAACTAAAACTTCAATGTGAAAATGTAAAGCAATTAGCAATCCATAAAATAAAGAAGGGACATTTTGGAGGGGGAGAATTCCAGCGAAAATTTAAATGAAAATTTGCCTCGCGCAAAATATTTCATGCCAGATTCAGTGGGCTGGGCGAGTCGCTTACTTTATATTGTGTGGGCAAAAAGATTTTCAGAGATGGAAGCAGCCTTTTGGGAGTGCTAATTGATTATTTACTTCCGGCGAGGGGAACGAAGGGAGGAGCGCGGAAAATCTTAATTACCCCACAAAATAAGCAAATAGACATAAAATATTTCCATCTGGCAAGTAAATAGAAGTATCAAAATCAACAAAACCTTTTTGGGGTGTTTTACTTCAGCCACCAAGGAAGACAACTAGATTCGGTTGTCCAAGTTAGTTTTTAGCATACTTAGGCATTCTCTTGATGGGGTAAGTAAAGTTACGATTGAGTGTCGGTGAATGAGCAAGCTAATATTTCAAAACGATTTCATCTATTCAAGTAGCATTTGTGAAAATCGCACACAGCTTTAGTACATAGGCATCTGGTTAAGTGGAGAATATATTTCGTTGTCAATAGAAACTATAGCTGAGCGAATATATAAGTAAGCTTTACAGGGTATAAAATGAGTTTCTATGGTGAGTTTGCCAAGCAACAGTTTTCTTTAAGCCTTTCCATTCCATTATTTATCAGTTTATTTTATTTTCGTTTTGCTCCTTATCAACCCCGCCATGATTATCAGCCTGGTTTTACGCACATGTAAAAGTTTCTTTGGTTAAGCCGCACCACAAAAAACTGAGGAAACAAAGTTTAATAGCTGTTCCCGCTGTTCCCGCTACCCCCACTCTGGCAGAGTGTGCTATTTAACAACCAGCACACGTGTGCCCAAAAGAGTTTCGACTTGAATCTAGATATAGCCCCCATTAATGCCTATAATACACTTAACCGGACCTGACTTGCCCACGTGGCAAACTTCTGGCATAACAATTGTTGCATGAATTTGCAGCTCCCGGTGCCACGGGTCTAACAGGATGGGCGGTTGTAAGAATCTACTTAATAGTAAAAAAAAGTTTTTATAGTCCAGCCACAAGAGGCAGAGGTTGGCCCGTAGGTTAATGGGTGCAGGCTGCAACGGAGCAACAACAAATGGGTTGAGAAACTAAAGCTCGGAGGGAGACGCATGATTTGATGCCACAGTTAATTGGGCTTAATGCAGAGTAGTTGTTGCCATTGTTTATATTGCGAACAATTTAAGGCGGTCAAGTGAAGTGAAGTGTGGTTTGTTGGGATTGCGGAAGGGAAACGAGAAACCAAACGGAGAAGTTGAGTTAGGTTGGGGAAACTAAAGAGTTTCTACTTAGCATTTGGCAGTGTTGAGTAGGACCATGGTATTTGTAACTACATAGGTGCGTAACTGTGCCTTTCTTTGATGACAAGCGCTTGAGCTTATGTAGTTCGTTCTATTTATGAAATTTGAGAAACAGAGCAACCACAATATGTTTTCTTAGACTAAAAACATGAAGACTGTGACCTACCATCCTAAAGAGTCGGCAACTGAAAAGTTTGCCGGTGAATTTGGGAAGCAAAACATGAGAGTTAGTTAGAAGTTGGTAAAGGTGACCGGTTGTGTAAAAGTTTTAAAAAAATGCTCATTAAAATTCAGAAGGTTAGGTAAAGCTGATTAGCTGAACAGTTCGACTTCTAGCCTCCGAAAGGATTTATTTAGGGTCCTTCCAGATCACTGACCCTATAGCAAAGCCTTTGTTATTAGGCGGCCCAAGTTAACTCTACCTCGCTCTTAAGAGAGTTTGAGGTTGCATTTGAGGTGTTCCAGGGTTTCGATAACTGCTAATTCCAGACATGTCCTTTGGTTTCTGTTATCAGTGATGCATATTCTGACCGCGTAATTTATCATTTTATTTTTCCATCCCCAATCAAATTTTTTTCAATCAATCAATTTTGTGCAATATAATTTCCGGAAAAAAATTAAGTTTGCGACCAGTGCAGGAAAAATCAAGAATGAAAGTCGGTCAAGCCCGACTATAATATACTCTGCACCAACGAAAGTGTATGCTCTGTATACGTTTTGAGCTGAGATCAGCGATTTCCGATCTTTGTGACTACTTTAGCGGATCTATAAATAACCCTTCAGTTCGGCTTAAATGGCAAGGCTGTTACTGAATTCACGGCATCCTTTATATGAGTTTCAGCCATAAATATTAGACAAACATGTCCTACTACGTCATGACCCTAGCTGATGTTAGGCATGATTTCAAAACTGAGCTCATGGGTGAGTTCGATGGGCAGTCCTAGAACATGCATTAATTCAGGCATGAAATTAAAATATTTCTGCTGCTCAGGTCTGAATCAGCACTGATAATTTCTGCACTGAAATCTGCAGCTATTTTTCACAAATTGCGGGGCGGGATCTGCCTGCAGGTATAAGAAGCACATTTCCCACACATGCATGTCAAATCTCTATCTTTTACCATCTCTGAGATGTGTGCGTTCATAAGGACGGACAGACTGATATGTATAAAAATCAGGGCTGCAAACCAAAAAAAATTCTCCGGTACACTGGTTCGAACCCAAATTAACGAATGGTTAAGGTTCGGAAATTTAAGGTTCGAGGTTTTTGGGAGAAGGTTTTGGTTCGAACCTTGGTTCAGTCCATACTTTATACAACATTAATAATGGCTAAGTTCTATGTGTTTTAAAAACAGCATTCGACCTAAAAACTCCCCAAATTGTACGGGAACCGAGTGGTTTTTGGTTTGGAATTGGTTAGTAGAACACATGAAAATATTCAATATATAATTTAATGCTAAGTGATATTTCATTTCGTAGTTTACGTAGAAAAGTATTACCAGAATATTGTTAGATTCTTGCTTTTGAGAATTATTTAAAAAGCTGGATATAACAAGAAATATTTAGGTGGGCATTTCATATGGAAATCTAAAAGTTTTGCCAGATTTTTTTGTTCCACCTTCCTGCCTATTTTAGGAGTCAGTCGTACCAAATAACAGATGAAGTCGGTAGACAGAAGGTCAAATTTTTGTGTCTATCAGTTTTGTTGAACCGAACCGAAATTTTAGGTTCAGAAAAGGTTCAGGTTCAGCTTTAATTTCTAAAGATGATCGGATCAAGGTTCGCTCATAGTAAAATAAGAGTCGGAATTCCGGGTTCGAGCCCGGTTTGCAGCCCTGATAAAAATATAGATGTTTTCAGTGGGGTTGGATCTCGGGACCTCTGTGTCGTACAGCAACAGTTTCAGCATCTCTTACGCCGAGCTGAGAGAATTATCTTAGATTCGCCCCGTTTCCAGCATTTGGCTGATCTTTTTGGACCCATTCTGGTTAAATTTGATACTGCGAGTCTAATCATGTGACTGTGCCAGCCCTCAAAAAATGTGTTATTAAAAGTTATAAGAAATTAGCCTTAAATAAAGTTGTTTCCTTTATTTAATGACAGTTTGTTTAACCTTTACCGTTTTTATACGCATGCTTTCTTCTATGCAAGCGTTTTTCTAAAATAATAACTCTATTTCCTAGATTATAGGAAATCTGTTCTTAAATTTAAAAAGCATTTTTGTAATCTTTTGAAAAAAACTTACCTCTCATCTATTTTAAGATATAACGAGAGCGTAAGTTAAAGTCGGCCCTGCCCGACTTCGATATACCCGTTACTCAGTGGAATTAGAATTTAATAACCTTCCGTATGTTAATTACCAGAGCATTAACATTAATTAAAATATTTCAACATTATGTAAACAAACAGCGCATGTGGCTCAGAGAAGTATGCAATGATTTTTAATAACCTGTATAACTGTGACATTTATTATGCGATCTTTATGATCTCTATGAAAATTTGTGAGATCGTAGATATTGGGCACATACACTACACTGCATATACACTACACAAATGAGCTCGATATCTTAAAATTTGTAGGAGAAATTCAACTTTTTATACTCTGTACCGTACATAAAGTATTATAACTTTGTGCAAAAGCATGTTACATCCAGAAGGAAGCATCAACAGCCGAGTCATGTCCGTCTGTCCGTCTGTCTGTCCGTATGAACGCAGAGATGGTAAGAGATAAAGGTATGGCACATATGCTTCTTATGTCTGCAGGCAGATCAAGTTTTTTTTTTAATTTTGGCCACGCCCCCTCCTGCCCCGCAATTTGTAAAAAACGTCATATCTCCCACAGTTTTAAAGATAGATAGCTCGTTCCTCCTAGACATATTTAGTAATCAGGATACCTTATCGATCCGCGAAAGGAATAGTGAAGATCGGATGAACTGCTGCCGAGTTATGATCAAAAGTTTGTTTGCTGCGGCAGCGCCGTAGCAGCGCTGCTTTTAGCTGCTACTGCAGCATCAAAATTTATGCTGACCATATAATTCCGTTGGTACAGAGTATGTTATAGTCGGGCTTGACCGACTTTCTTTCTTGTTTTTATTGCAGACGAGGCAGCATGGCCAAAATTTCAAACAAACTGGATCTGGGTGCAGACAATACCAGTATACATATAAAATTTGGAGGCTCTAGCTCTTCTAGTGCCTGAGATCTAGGTGTTCATACAGCGATTGGTGCTGATCAAGAATATATATATACCCTGTTCCCATTAAAAATGGGAAAAGAGGGATAATGAAGTCGTGCGAAAGTATGTAACAGGGAGATGAAAATCTTTCCGACACTATAATGTATATATATTCTTGATCAGCATCAACAGCCGAGTCGATATAGCCATGTCCGTTCGTCAGTCTGCCTGTATAAACGCAGCATCAAAATTCATGCTGAGCAGAAACCTTCTTTGGTACAGGGTATCTTATAGTCAGAATTGACCTTCTTTCTGAGTTGCTTTATTTTCTTAAATCACTTTCACCGTTTTTACCAGAGATGCAAGCCGGCTCTGAGCCGAACCAATCCAAACAGTAACCGAACCGCTTTTCCAGCTGATAAACCAAACCGATATTCGAGTCGGCCTCCTTTCGGAAATGCGAATGCAAACGAATAAGCACGAAGTAAAACAGATCGGTACGGTTAAGACGTAAATTATACTTAACAAGATATAGATAGCAAATTGCGAAGTCTGGCTGTTTCGGGGATCCCCAAAATATAGGAGTTCAAAGTTCGATTAGCTCCAAAAACCAAGAACACTTGTGTTAAATTTGTATGTTCTGAATTATGTATCCCTGCTGGCTAAAATTTTGTGATTGCTTTATTTTTAGTGCGATCTGAGAGTTCTTACCTAATGTAACTAATGATTCCTTTAAATCTTACAGAAACTATTTCCTACGCCAGCGTCTATCCAAAGGACCGAACAAGATAGTCCTGTCGGCCAGTGACTTTGTGTTTCCCGTAGATTCGCGTCGGGTGAGCTGACAGTTTGTCTACCCAAATTTCGCCAATGTCTTTAATCAGTCATTTTCCAGGTGGATGAGGGTATCGAAGCCATGCTCTGCTGTTGGCTGCAACAATTACAAGAATTTGGTGGTCCCGAGGTGGATAAGCCGGATCTACTTAAGGGTTCTATAGGTTCACTAAAGAATTTGGGATTTATCATACCTGGAGCAGCGGGAGCGGGCAGTACCACAACAGCGACAGTTAATGGCAAGACTAGCTCTTCGGCTGCTGGCAGTCTGGCTAGACACAACCCAGCCCATCTGGATATGCGTGCTCGCTATAATGGCGACCTGGTGCAGCTCAAGGAGATTCACATGAACGGTTCGGCCGAGCTGCGTTCTAAGGCTATGGATTTGTTGGTGATGGCTCATGGACTGCGTCATGAGAATATCAACCCTTTGATTGGCTGGCTCTCGGACACCAATCGCACGGCCATGGTGTTTGATTACTGCTCGCGGGGCTCTCTGCAGGACGTGCTGATCATGGATGAGATCAAGCTGGACTGGTCTTTTCGTTTGAGCCTGCTTACTGATCTGGTGAGAGGCATGCGCTATCTGCACACCTCGCCGTTGCGGGTTCATGGCGCCTTGACCTCCCGGAACTGTGTGGTGGATGCCCGTTGGGTACTCAAGATCACCGACTATGGCTTGAGCTCGTTCTATGAAAGTCAGGGCTTACCCCTTATGCCGCGCAGTGCCAAAGAGTTGCTGTGGACAGCTCCGGAGCTGTTGCGCAGCATGAAGACTCATCAGCAACAGCATCATCATCATCATCAGCATGGACGCACCCAGCTGGGCACACAACTGGGTGATGTCTACTCATTTGGTATCATTATGCAGGAGGTGGTGGTGCGCGGTGAACCCTACTGTATGCTGTCGCTGTCACCGGATGATATCATAGCCAAAATCAAGAAGCCACCACCACTAATACGGCCCTCGGTGTCCAAGGGTGCTGCCCCACCGGAGGCCATTAACATCATGCGTCAATGCTGGGCGGAGCAGCCCGACATGCGTCCGGATTTCAATTCGTAAGTAAAGCTGGCAGTAAGTAGTTCCAGTTTAGATCCTTAAGATCCTATTCATTCTACTTTCAGCGTTTACGAGCGCTTCAAAATGCTCAATCATGGACGCAAAGTTAACTTTGTGGACACCATGTTCCAAATGCTTGAGAAATATTCCAATAATCTGGAGGAGCTTATACGTGAGCGAACCGAGCAGTTGGATATTGAAAGAAAGAAGACTGAACAGCTGCTGAATCGCATGTTGCCTAGGTGGGTACCACAGTTGCGCCTTTTACCATTTCCACTCCATTTTACTTAAAAATTACTCTCAGCTCTGTGGCTGAGAAACTCAAAATGGGTCTGGCCGTTGATCCCGAGGAATTCTCCGATGTGACCATCTACTTTAGCGACATTGTTGGTTTTACAACAATCGCCGCCCACTGCAGTCCCGTTCAAGTGGTGGACTTGCTCAATGATCTTTATACCATATTTGATGCCACCATCAATGCTTACAATGTCTACAAGGTGGGTAACATTAAGACGACTCTTGCTCAATCTTCATGAATTTGGCTGCCTTCCCTACCAGGTGGAGACCATTGGCGATGCCTATATGGTGGTAAGTGGCCTACCTGTCAAGATACCCGATCATGCCGAGCAGATAGCCACCATGGCTTTGGACTTACTGCATCAGAGTGGACGCTTCAATGTCAAGCATTTGCCTGGTGTTCCCCTGCAACTGCGTATTGGCCTGCATACGGGTCCCTGTTGTGCCGGAGTGGTGGGTTTAACCATGCCCCGCTATTGTCTATTTGGTGATACAGTCAACACAGCCTCCAGAATGGAGTCAACGGGTGAGTGAATGCAGTTCACTCGCTGTGAGTGCTTTAAGCATGTATAGTGCTCTCTCTTCAAAGGTTCTTCTTGGCGCATACACATGTCACAGGAGACGCGAGATCGCTTAGAGGCGCGTGGTGGTTATGCCATAGAACCGCGTGGACTTATCGATATTAAGGGAAAGGGCATGATGAATACATTTTGGTTATTGGGCAAGAAGGGTTTTGATAAGCCTTTACCAGCACCGCCACCCATTGGGTAAGTTGTTCTGACTGAGGCTGGAATTGCTTTACTTTTGTTTCAAGTAGAAGTTGGTCGCATTACCAATGAGCCATCTCAGCTATTCAGACCACCTGATATCTTGTTCGGGCATTTGTTTCAGCTAAAGGGCATGAATCAGTTTGCATCCTTGATATATATCATCGGCATAACGATGATTCCTCGATCTTTCATGATGGGTTCCGTTGCAAAAACAAAAATCAGGGTTTGTGTAATTTGTTTGTAGGTTGACCTCTGTTTTTAAAGGGTGTCACCAATGAATCACCGATGATTCGCCAATTTCCAATTCCCAAGACAGATTCATCGGTGATTTATTAATTCCTATGACATATTCACCTGGAAATGGAGTGAAAGGCTATTTCCACTATAACCCAGGGACAGTAACTGTTATAACTTTTTTTTTTAAAATAACAAAATAATCATTTTTAGTTTTAAAAGCAAAAAATTATTTTCTGTTTTTATTTTTAAAACTTTTATTTAAAATTTTATTGTAAAATTACTATTCATTTTTATACCCGTTACTCCTAGAGTAAGAAGGGTATGCTGAAGTCGTGCAAATGTATGTAACAGGCAGAAGAAAGCATCTCCGATTCATAAAGTATATATATTCTTCATCAGCATCAACAGCCGCTTCGATATAGCCATGTCCGTCTGTCCGTCCGTCCGTCCGTCTGTATGAACACATAGATCTCAGAGACTAGAAGAGCTAGAGCAATCAAATTTTATATGTAAGCTAGTATTGTCTGCAGGCAGATCAAGTTTGTTTCAAATTTTGGCCACGCCCCCTCCCGCCCCCGCAATAAAAAATGTTGAATATCTCCTACAATTTGTAAGCTATCGAGCTCAGGTCTTGCAGTATAGTGCATGTGGCCAATATGTACAATCTCACAAGTTTTCATAAAGATCGGATAATAAATGGCAGAGTTAAAAAAACGTTGCATACTTATATGAGCCGCATGAAAATATTAAACACTAATTGCCTTGAGTAACGGGTAATTTGAAGTCGGGCATTGCCGACTTTAACTTACGCTCTCGATTTAAATAAAAAAATTTTATTTTCTAAAATTATAAATAAAAATTAAACTCAATTAACTTAAACCTATATGAAATAGTTTTACGTATATGTGACTTATGGGTCTGTATGTACAGGGTGGGCCATCGAGTGTTTGGAATTTAAACTATTCATAATTTGAGTTTTACAACATCAAATGTCATTCGGAAAGCGACTAATATTTAGTAAACAAATTTTCATTTACGAAATGGGTCGCTTTCGCTTGAAGAAAGTTGGGAAATATTAAAAACATATTTCCAAAGTCTCTACTCTAACTGTGCGGAATTTGAAAAAAAAAAATCATTTAATAAAAAAAATTTTCCGGAAACTTAATTTGTGGATCAATTCGTGAAGCGAGTTCGTGAAACCGGAATGTTGGTGGATACACCAACCCGTGTACGTACTCGTCCGGTGCGCCCGACCGAAAACATTGCTGCGGTTGCTGAAAATGTGCGTGAACAACCATCGACGTCAACTCGCTATCGATCTCAACAATTGGACATTTCGCGCACTTCTTTGATGTGAATTTTGCATCAAGACCTTGCCTTGAAGCCATACAAAGTTTCATTGCAGCTAAAGCCAATTAACGCGAATCGTCTTATGCGCCCTATCTTCGAAAATCGTATAATCAACAAATATGGAGATGTGAATTGGCCGCCAAGAAGCTGTGATCTGACACCGTTAGACTATTATCTTTGGGGAGCGGTCAAGGACAATGTTATGCAAACAATCCTGAAACAATTGATGAGTTGAAGAACGGGATTTGAGTTGCTATTGCTGAAATACGTGCCGAGACTGTTGAAAATGTTCTCAAAAATTGGGTGAATCGAATGGGCTACTGCCAAGTCAGCCGTGATAGTCATTTGACCGAAATTATTTTTCCTAAAAAAATGACATGAACCAACCATTCCAATAAATGTTCAACCTTTGAAAAATATCGACCCTTTTTTAATACCCTGTTCCCTATTAGTCGGGGCATTCGACTGCAGCGCCCTTACTTGTTTTTTATGGCAAAATGAAATTCCATTTATTAAATGGGCCACTCTGTACATAAACACACTCCTAGTCGGAGATGGAAGCATGCCAGAAGCACTTATTTCACAATTATTACTCACACATGAGCATGAGAAAGGCATGAGAATATCTGAATGGCGAAAAATTTAGGGCTTGTGGTGGTAACTTCTGGTCGGCGTCACTCGGCAGTCTTCGGATATTAATCGAGCTCAGTACCCCCCCTATATAACATAGATTTTGGTTCAAAGAACTCACATTTTCATGGCTATACCACTTAAAGCACCAGCACATAAACACATATTTGCCCGCAGGCATACATACATACGGAGCCATAGATCACATATATGTAAAGATATTGGTAATCAGACCGGTCAAAAAGTTATTGAGTACCCTCAGAAAAAATCGATGTTCCAAATCCCAGCCCAAGCGGACTCCTTTTTTAACCATTTCGTTCGTGAATTTTCGTTAACAAGACAAGCCCGACGTTCACGGAAAAACACCGCAATGATTGTTGCTCGCTGAGGGCTGAGCCCTTTGGCTGCATTCTTCACTGTGATTTATCGCAAAGTGTCACGTGAGGTCGACGCTGGAGTCGGTAGAGGTGTCGCCTTGCATGTAAAGCATGCGGTCCTTCGTTCAATTCCCCGCCGAGGAACGTTAAGTTTTTTATATTTTCTTTTATATAGCGAGCACAAAATGGTCTTAGAACATGCCCATGCCGTTCGAAAAAATGTTCATAATATGAGAACCACTGTTCACGATTTACGAAAAACTCTACTTTGGTCAACGAATGGTCTTGATTTCGGTAGATTTTGAACGGATTTTTTTCTGAGTGTATATATGAGTTTAATTTTTATTGTTAAGACTCAAAAAATAATTTTTATTGTTTAAATTCTATTTAAAAATAAAAAAGAAATATATATTACAAGTCACTTTTTTGCTAAAAAACAAATAAAAATGTATCCCGATTTTAAATGGCCTTCTCTAAAACTATCATTCTGGCAGTCCCCCTTTCATACAGGACCTATTGCACATATTTCGAAATGTACATATTTTTTCTGAGCGTTTCCATATCATAAGTACATTAGAGCGCATTTTTTTGCATGGAAAACTTGAGGTCATAATGGCGCCCCTTGATTCGCTAGTTTATGGTGTATATTTAACGAGAACAAAAAAAAAAGTTCAAAAAGTTATGTTTTAGTGGACGCGACGAGGCTCCAAAGTTTTTAATATTACTCATACGCAGTGTTGCCTTTCAACCTTATATAATTTTGCAGTTAGCGTTGATTTCTAACAATATGTTTTCGCACTTTCAAAAGAATACTCTGATTTGAACTTTAGTTGGCAAGGCATAGGGCGATTGTGGGGAAATTTTGATCTTCAAGATAGAAATAAAAGACCCCGGCATTCTCACGGGACAAACGCTCGGGTTCCTCGGTAATTGAATGGCGTCTTAACGTTGTCAGCCATTGACCATACGCGCGATCTAGCGTCAAGTTATCCTTAAGAACCCAGTCATATTAACTGGTAAAATTTGTAGTCGGTGTATGTTTGAGGGAAATACTCACCTAAATATTAGGTCACTTTTTATTAATGTTCGTAAAGCTGTTGGCTGTAATCAAGCCGCGCAGCACATAGTAGATTTGCAGTGAGTTTATTTCTAACAATTAGTTTATTAAACGAAACGAGAAAGACAAGCTAACTTCGTCTGTGCCGGAGTTGTTATACCCTTGCAAGTGCCCGCTTAAATATTTTCAAAAGTAATATTTGACCGTCTGTCCGTCTGTTTCTATGCTATCTCCTCCGTCCTCCGTCCGTTTTAAAGCTATCGCCACCACACTTTGCACGAAGTCTTCTGGTCCAAATACGCTGCACATATGTCGGAACCGTCCGGATCGGATGACTATAACATATAGCTGCCATAGGAACGATCGGTCGAAAAACTAGTTCTAGTGGGAAAAACATTGTTGTTTTTAATGCAAACGTCTCCAAACTCCGTATTTACTAGTTTTTAATGCTTCTTCATAAGTCTGCCAAATTTGGTCGAAATCGGACATCTATAAGGTATAGCTGTCATACAAAAGTAGTCACAAAAGTAGTCTTATTGGGAAAAACTTGTTTGTTATCATTGTCCTTCATATTAGTTTAAAACGTGCTGCAAGGGTATACAAACTTCGGACGAGCCGAAGTTAACTTTCCTCTATTTTTATACCCGTTACTCATAGAGTAACAAGTAAGGGCGCTGCAGTCGAGTTTCCCGACCACAAAATACCCTGTTCATTTATTTTCATTTATTTGTTTTTGAATTTTTGAAGATGTCATCCTAAATGTAGGCAATACTTTTCTAGTCCTGATCAACAACTGGGGGGCTGCTTTTATCTCAACTGTTTCGCTTATAACTCCGGTGTTTTTTGTCCGATCTGATTATACTTTTCAGAATAGATAGATATTGAGCCTAGCTTGATGTATACTAAACCACGAGGCTCTAACTTGAAAATTGTGGATCTGACGGCTTTTTAGGTCTTGGATTTATAGAGGAGGTCTAGGTTTTTTGGGGATAAAAGGGGGACGGGGTGGAATTTTTCAAATCTGAAACAAACTTGATCTGCGTACAGCATAAATCTACCTTCGTGCAAAAATTTGTGGCGCTATCTCTTATAGTCTCTGAGATCGACGCGTTCATACAGACAGACAGACGGACAGACGGACGGACAGACGGACAGACGGACATGGCTATATCGACTCGGCTGTTCATGCTGATCAAGAATATATATACTTTATGGGGTCGGAAAATTTTCCTTCTCCCTGTTACATACATTCGCACAACTTCATGATCCCCCTTTTCCCATTTTCAATGGGAACAGGGTATAAAAAGGGTATACTAAAGTCGTGCAAATGTATGTAACAGGCAGAAGGAAGCATCTCCGATATCATAAAGTATATATATTCTTCATCTGCATCAACAGCCGAGTCGATATAGCCATGTCCGTCTGTCTGTCCGTCCGTCCGTCCGTCCGTCCGTCCATCTGTAGGAACACCTAGATCTCAGAGACTAGAAGAGCTAGAGCAACCAAATTGTATAGGTAAGCTAGTATTGTCTGTAGGCAGATCAAGTTTGTTTCAAATTTTGGCCACGCCCCCTAACGCCCCCGCAATACAAAATATTGAATAACTCCCACAATTTTTAAGATATCGAGCTCAGATTTTGCAGTGTAGTCTATGTTTCAAAAGGATCGGGTAATAAATGGCCGCGTTAAAAAAATGTTGCATACTTATCCGAGCTGAGCTGAGTAACGGGTATTTCGAAGTCGGGCAGGGCCGACTTTAACTTACGCTCTCGTTCTAACTAAGACTGATCTTCACTGATATATCGTATAGTTGTCTGGCAGAATTGTAAAAGAGCATAGAAAACCTATGAATGCAAAGTTTGGAGACGATTCCATTGAAAAGAAAATAATTTTTCTCACCCTGAGAGCTTTGAGATATAGTCATCGATTCCGACATATTAGTAGCGTGCGGCAAAAAAAACTCTGCGCAGAGTTTCAGCTAGATCGCTTCAAGACTGGTAGACTAGTTTGCGTAGAAACAGACAGTCAGACGGACGGACAAAGCTCAATCGACTCAGCTCGTCACCCTGATCAAAAATATATAAATAGTTTATTGGGTCGGAAATATTTATATGAATATTTATATGCGTTGCAAACTTCAGGGCAAAATTATAATACCCTTTGCAAGGATATAAAATTACGGTAATTGTCTAGTATAACGGCCTACTCTCAGAAATTTCCAAAAAAAATTCCCTTCGATAGATCGCGAATTATGAAGAATTTTCATGCAGAAAAAACGCGGGGGTCATCCATGGTTTCTTTTTCTACGAACGAATGCTCAATAACCTCTATATTCGTCAAAGACAAAAACTTCATTCAATAAAAATCCAATTACATTTGAATTAAATTTGACACATTTCTCAAAACACATATGTTTTATTAGGTAAAAAATCGAATTTTCAAAATTCGTTTAAAAAGAAACCATGGATGACCCGCGCGTTTTTTCTGCATGAAAATTCTTCATAATTCGCGGTCCATCGAGGAAATTTTTTTCGGAATTTTCTAAGAGTAGGCCGCTATACTAGACAATTACCAAAATTATCACAAAAAAAATATAAAAAAACAAACTAAAAAACAAATTTAAAAAAAAATATTTACGCCTGCAGTGGGACTCACACTCATTAGGTTATTCGTTCTATTCCGATTGCCAACTCATTTTTATTAAAATTCAGAGATGTTATTATATTTTATATTTATTGAGTTTGTGCTTCCTAATGCTACAAGTACAGAGACTTATTAATTATTGCATTAGTCACGAACATTAGAGAACATTATTTGCTTATTCTAACCTAATCTAACAGAGGGTGATAATAATAATAATAATACTAATTTTATTGTGCATATGTTGTTTTTATTTGCGATTTAAATATATTACCAGAATCTAAATAGCTTGCAAGACTTTCAAAAAATTGATAGCTCGTCCCATGTAGCACAGATCTCAATATTGAAATTTTAATGTAGATTTCGGGGCGTATGGGTTATTTTTTAGAGCAAACTTTTTGGCGTCATCGCGCCCTTTAATGCTGGTTTGGTTTTTGTTGTTTTGCTTTTAATTCTATTATCTACAATGCAAAAGGAATCTATTAAGAGGCGCCCTTTCTAAATTTTAATTTTGGTCTTCAAAAGAGCACCCTTATGTACATATTTTACCGTTTCGTGACAGTCCGCTCTCTTGTGGCAGCCACCATAACCTCCTCAAACGGTCTTATCTCGGAAACTGGACATTCCTACTTTCTGTCACCCAGCATATTCGATTGAGGCTAGTAAGGCACATGAGTCACTTAATCTTAACTCACTGTTTGAAGAAGAGGATGATGGCTGCTTGGCTGCTCAATTGGGGATGCTCAATTGATGACCAAGGCTCTTCAGTGGAGGCTTGCGACTCGTTTTGGATCTCCGCCATGAATTCTTCCTGCAAAATGACTTCTGGCTCTTCTGAAATATTTTTTAATATATGTACTTTAAGACAATTAAGGGGACTTAATTTATATTTCGTTTGAACAAGACATTTCAGAGTTTGATAAGCGTTATTTTGATTGGGACTCTTTTGAAGGTAATGGAAGTTAACATCATCACCTAATTTTTTTTTAAATTTTCCCCTTCAAATCTATAATTGCTAACCAAACAGAGAGTCACATGGGTAGGTACCCCTCCCGCTCAAAAGTAGCTTTCTCTTAAACTCAAATGCATTTATCACTAATATTCTTTTCTTTAACTGGCAGCTTGGACGAGTCTTTCATACGCAACTCCATCACCCTAAAAGCTCAGGCCAACAAATCCCGCACCAGCACAAACCCATCCTCATCGCAAAGCTCGTCCCTGGCCGGCGAATCGGTTGAGGTAAAAGTGGAGATAACACCACCAACCAATGCGGACATGGGTTCCACCAATCTGCCCAATTCCTTCTCCCTGGACTCCAACTCTACGAACACCATTAGTCCGAATGCCACTCTATGTCCCGAGTTCCCCAACAAAACTCCAACCAGCACCAGTCCTCAGTCGCGTAAGCTCTCGGAACTGACACCGGATAGTCTGCTTAATCCCAATAGCTTCAATCGACTGCCCAACTCCACAGGTGGCTCCAGCTCGCGACTGTATAAGAAAATTGAAGAAATTATGGATCTCAGTTCACCCTACAACCACTACAAATGCCTCAGTCCCAGCGAGAGTAACTTAAGCCAGTTCTGCGATGGCAAATATATATATGGAAATGTCGGCGGAGGCGGGATAGGAATCACAGGAACTCACTCTGTAATCGGTGGTAACCAGGGCAGCGGTAGCGGCGGCTGCTCCATCAGTGGCAGCATATGCAAGTTTGATAGCAAACCCGGTTCCAGTCGCTTGCTCCGACGCCAATTCAGTCTCGATCGCGACGATCAGCAATCCAAGACCGAGCATCAGCATCAGCAGCATTCGCTGCAGGTTGCCAACTATGCAGCGCTGCTGCAAGCCAGCAAACACTCCATGCTGGAGATACCACTAATCCATGACGCCTCCTTACGCAGTCCCAAGGGTACCCTAACGCGGGCCCACAAGCAAAACTCTGCCTCCATTACCCAAGATCTGGAGAAGATTGAGGAAATACCACTATCACCGGCCTCCTCACAACATCACAGCAGTCTGGATAGTAACCTGAATCGCAGTCCACCATCTACCTTGGAGGCTCAATCGCCACCGCTGTTACCCACTGGCATAGCCAGCACCCAATTCAGTCCACCCCAGTTGTCGGCCCCAGCCTCACCGGCTCCCTCAAGGACTCTAAATGGTCAACATGCACACAATGGCAGCAGCCCAAAGCTCGCTCCCGAGCTAACCCTGAATGTGGAACAGCTTCTGAGCAGATAGGGTACAATTTAAGGCCCCGATTGGGCCAAACGAACATAAAGCTTTAGGTTTGAATGGAGGCCAGAGATGTCCAAGTCACACGCACAATCAGACTCAATTACTTTTGCAGAAATCAAAGCGATAGTTTGAGTGATAAAGCTGTGGTCTGTACATCTCACTGATCTCGAGTGAATGGAAGTGAATGCCAGTGAGTTGAAAGAGTGTTTCGTTCTTTTAGTATTGTGATGAAATGTGCAAAGTAAAGTACCTCGATATGCAGGCAAAAACTTGGTTACAGCTGCTATAATGAAAGTACAATTTAGTTCAAGATTAGTTGACAGATCATAAAGAGAGTCCATTGTTCCGTAGCATGAATTGAGTATATGTAGAACCTAAGCAAGGATGAGTGCCCATTCTATGGGAGAATTCAAAACATAAAGTTGAGCCCTCTTAACGTTCATTAAAGGGAGTTGAGCGACAAAAACTATTCTATTGATTTAAGTATTTCGTCTTTTCCGTTTACTTTTACTGTAGTTTCAAAGTGTGAGATCGCGATCGAAGTTAAAAAAGGACATCTAAAGAATTATATAAAAGAGTTTCACATCGCGGTGTTTTGAATAAAAACCTCGTCGGCTTAGTCTACGATCCTGCTGCTGAACTGGAGTTGATAAGCTGGAGGGACTGACAATTTTAAGTGACACGATACTTAAGCACGTTTCGATCAGCTGTAACATAAAGGCCCTTCCCACCCTACGTTCGATTTCGTTAGCCAGAGCGGATTCGGAACACATCTTAATCATTTTCCTCAGTCCGTAGTTCCACAAATTGGGATTACTGATAAGCCACAGATGTTTGTAAGGCATAGAGGGAAGCATTTCCAAACACATAACGTATACTATATATACTTTTGATCAGCACGACGAGCTGAGTTGATTTAGCCATGTCCGTCTGTTCCTATGCTATTTCCTCCGTCAGTTTGAAAACTATCTTCACCAAACTTTGCACGACGTCTTTTAGTACGTTTACGCTGCACATTTATCTGAGTCGGCCGAATCGGATGACTATAGCATATAACTGTCTTAGGAACGATCGGTCGAAAAACTAGTTTAAGAGAGAAAAAATTTTTGTTTTCAGTGAAAACGCCTCCAAACTTTGTATTTCTTAGTTTGTTATGCTTTCCCATGATTTTACTAAGTTTGGTCGAAATCTGTCACAGAAAATTCGATTCTGAAAAGTAGTCTTAGTGAGAAAAACCTTCTTGTTTTCCATGGAAATGTCCTTCAGACTACCATTTATTTATTTGATGTGCTTTCACACAATTCTACAAAGTTTTGTCGAAATCGGATGACTATATCATATAGCTGCAGTACGAATGATCGGTCAAAGAAGAAGATCTATTGAAAAAAAATTTTTGTTTTAAGTAGAATAGACTCCAAAGTTCTTACATGTTCATTTGTTAGGCTTTCGCGTAATTCCAGTGTGTGGTCATAATCGGACATCTATATAGTATAGCTCTCATAGAAAAGTAAGGTCCCAAAGGTAGTCTGCAAGGGTATATAGTACAAACTTCGGCCGAGCCGAATTTAACTTTTCTCTATTTGTTTATGTTAGTTTAAATTTTATCCCAAGTCCGGTAACTCACACATAATTAATTCAGCCGCCTCAGCTCCACTTTCTTCGAACGTCTGCTAGCTAAGTTATTCAAGTATTGGTGGTGCCAAAGCCTCTCGAAAATCTTATCGCCAAAAAAATCCAACATACCTTTTGTACTGACTTTCCCCTAACTACTAATGCCAACCTCCCTAACTAAGCGGCATTAGATCCAAAACCAAAAACTACTAAATAGCTGTATCCTAATCAAAAACACTTGGGCTGTTTCTTGGTTCCCATTTTGTGTGGGTTTTCAATTATACCATTTAAATACTATTAAAATATATAGCATAAATATTGTACATGATGTTCCTTTTGCAAAAATCAAAAGAAATATACTTATAAATAAACAGTTGCATAAAGTCGATCAAATTACAGATATACATAAGCCTAAATACATGACATATGTGAATTTAGTTTTCTAAAGACAATCGTTGTTACTTTTAATAAAAGAAAAATCCCAAAAACAAAACAAAAAAAAAATCTAAACTAGTTGGTGTCATTGTCTAAGTATATACTTACTTACATACATTTACGAGTATATTTTGTAGTCATCCTCTGTGTCAAGTGTTTAAGGAAAAAATACATACTTTTAAACGACAGTAAAACAAAAAGCTACAAAATCAAAATAAACACAAAATATCAGCTCTAACATGCTAGAATCGAGTACTCCAAACACAAACTTTCCCACACAAGCCACTTTTATATGCCTAGTGTTAAGTAAACAATAGCTAAATTATGTTACACATTCATCCTCCCAAGATTCGCCACAACTAGACCTAGTCAATTATGTCACGTTCAGTCGGAAATAGCAACAAACAATAAAAGCTCTTTTGTTTGTAACAAACACACTTCTCTGTATCTAAGTTGGTTCATTAATTTGACATAAAATCAACATCTCAAAGTAAATAAATGCAGCAACTTAATATAAAATACATTCGATCTTATTATTTTAATGGCTGAGTTTACCAGCAACGAAAAAAAAGTATCCATATTGTGGCCTATTATCAATCGAGCGACAGGCAAAATAACAACGGAAGATGATTTTCAAGCGAATCCATGGACGGAGCTGCGATTTACTTGACTTCTGTTTTTATGAAAAACGATTTTGTATGACGCACAAAACGCAGCTCACAAAACATATTGCAACCTAATTAAATGCCGTGGATCTTTTTCTTCTCTTTACCAAAGAAACACAGAGAAACATGGAAGTGAGGAAATCCATTTAATTTAAGACCTTTTATTACATTGAAATATATTAGGTGGTTTGTTCGAATCCGCTCAAACATAGGGGAATCATGAGAAAGCATAAATTCGAAGTTTTCGTACCTATGGCAACTACGCTCAGAAAAAATCCGTTCAAAATCTACCATTCGTTGACAAAAGTTGAGGAATTCAGGCTTTTTCGTGAACCGTTAACAGTCGTTCTCATAATACTCACATTTTTTGGAACGGTTTGGCATGCCTTAAGCCAATTTTGTGATCGCTAAATAAAATAAAAAACAAAAAACATTACGTTTGTTGCCTGGGAGTTGAACTCGGAACCTCGTACTTAACTCGATATTCGGCATTTTAACCATCCCGACCGTCGACCTCACTTGAGACTTGGCGAGGGCTAGCGTTGTTCTGCCCTCCCCTAATTTTGTATCTTTCTAATCTATTATAAAAACAAGAAAGAAAGTCGGTCGACTATAAAATTCTCTGTACCAATGAAATTATATGTCAGTCTTTTGATCATAACTCGAAAACCGACCAATTATGTCCTGAAGGAACGAACTATCTTTATCTTTATCTTTAAAACTGTGAGAGATATGACGTTTTATAAATAGCGAGGGCGGGGGCGAGGGCTCTATGTACCTTCGGTATTTTTTTCTGGCTTAATTTTCTACAAAAGGCTTTGAGCAACTCTCTGGTTCATTTCAAGCAGCGGCGCCCAGCCGTATGCTCTTTGGGAACGTTTTGTTTTTGTAAATGCACCGAGTATAGGAAAGCAATAATCGTATACACTCAAAAAAAGAGCAGCCTAGAATCAAGGTTAAGCACTTCCTAAAAAAAAAATTGCCTTTAATTCAACTTTCAAGGCATTTTTTTACCTAAACGGCCAGATTTTGACCTAAAAGACCAATTTTCTGTCAGTTTTTTTTTAGGAAATGGTCGCCTAAATTTAAGGTCACGTTTCCTAAACGTTTGTAAAGAATGTTGAATCAGTGTAAGCTTAAGCTTTCGGCTGGCAATAAGCTGCGTGGCTCAGATGTTAGAACATTGCCTTTGTACGTGGGAGTTGTGAGTGCGAGTCCCACTGCAGGCATATTATATTTTTTTTTCTTCTTCTTTTTTTTTAACAGTGCAATTGGGACCCCCGATTGCACAAAGCACCTCTATAGTATGTGGCACAGTTTAAATCTGAAGACAAATATTATTTAAAAACAAGAAATAAAGTCGGTCAAGCCCAACTATAACATACTCTGTACCAACGAAATTAAACGATAAGCATATATTTTGATGCTGCAGTAGCAGCTGAAAGCAGCGCTGCAGCAGGGAGCAGTCTTTTGATCATAACTCGACAACCGTTCAACCGATCTTCATCATTCCTTTGGCGGAGCGGAGGATAATTTAGTTATCCTAATAACTAAATATGTCCAGAAGGAACAAGCCATCTATCGTCAAAACTGTGGAAGAAATGACGTTTTTTCTAAATTGCGGGGGCGGGAGGGGGCGTGGCCCAAATTGAAAATAAACTTGATCTGCCTGCAGACATAAGAAGCATATGTCCCATACATGTCAAACCTCTATCTCTTACCATCTCTGAGATTTGTGCGTTCATACGGACAGACAGACGGACATGACGGACATGACTCGGCTGTAGATGCTGATCAAGAATATATATACTTTATAGGGTCGGAGATGCTTCCTTCTGGATGTTACATACTTTTGCACAAACTTATAATACTCTATGTACCTACGGTACAGAGTATAAAAATAATATTATATAGTTAATGTAACTGTTGTCGCTAACTTACATTATGATAATGCAAATGTATGGCGTCTCATTTCGCAACGTTCAATAAATTAATTCGCTATTTCATTCAAAACTACTTTCATCGTAACTTTAGAATGAACGTGCGAAATACTCAAAGAGTCGAGCTTGGGTCGTAGTACTTCTCATGTACGTCAACAGACTTCTTAAAGTCGAAAACGATCGTTCGGCTGTGCATGTGGTTACAGGTTATGTTAGAACCAATTGCATGAATTTCATGAGTTCTGGTAACAAATTTAGAATATGGCTTTCACTTTTCAGAAGGTGTAAGATGTCGCCAGAATTTCGCATTGAGGATTTGCTGTTAGAGTTTTTTGGGGCAGCAATTCTTAAGCTCGCAAAATGTCTACGAACATGTTTCTGTGTAGAAGAAGTCGGTCCTCGTCAATATCGGAGCCAAAAAACTCCAATACTTCTTTTTTAAACTCATCATCCCCGAAAAGAAAACTCTGCGCCTGGCCACGAAAAGTGTACACTTTTGTGTCGAATCTATCTTTTAAACAATTCACGATATTATCAATAATCTCATAGTATAGACTTCTACACTTTTCCTGGGAATTTTCAAAACACTCTTTAACAGCGCTACACGAATTGTCAAATTTTTTGGAATTTTCCGTTGTTGATTTCTAAATCTTTGGTAAGTCTATCTTCTTCTATCTCAGCCCAAACAAGAGTGAATTGATTTCTAAAATTCGAAAAGTTTCGCTCAGGTTTTCAATTAGTGCTTTGACATTACCAAAGTGGAATTGATTTTTTTAAATGGCCGAGCTAGAAGCATCTACATGCGAAAGCATTTTGCATAGAATGAATATCGAAAAGAAGAAATTGAACGATTTCATTGATTTTAAAAATCCCTTCGCTTTAGTAGCCGCTTCAGTCGATTTTTCTGACAGATTTTGAAAAAAGGTTATCAATCGCTTGTAATTTTTCAAAATGGAGTTCTAAGATGTGAATCACACAGTCCATCGAGTAGGGCAAAAGGGTTTCAAATTTGTCTTTTCTTCCATATTATCCTCACTTACCTATAAAGGGAATAAATAGAATACCTGAAGCTGTTGATTCCCTTATTAATAAATCATATTTGTACATTTTACCTGCAAAAGCCTCCAATCTTTTAGGTGAATCTCGGACGAAATTAATAAGATCCTTTGCAACATTTAGGGCATCACGACATTGAGGAATCATTTTCACTGAATCTTGGATGACACGATTCAATTTATGTGCTGAACAGTGCAATTTCGGAAATTAAAGCTTGAACTCCGTTGAATCGCCCAGAAACATTTGCTGCTCCGTCAAAACAAACGCCCCGGATCAACTGAATATTGAGATCAAAACGCCGCGCCGTTTACGCCGCGGCGTAAAGCATCGATTACCAAATCGAAGAGTGCTTTCCTGTTGTAGGAGCAGTGGAATAAAAACCGAGAAATAGTTCTTCAATTTCAAATGAACTATTAACGAATCTAAAAAAAGTCTTAGAGTTTTCATAGTTTTGCATTGAAAGATTATTTAAATTTCTATGCTGCACTGAAAAATTAATGGTGAAAATTTGCATTTTTATTCGTAAAGTGACTACAGAAGTAAACAAAGGAATATTTACCAAAACAAATAGAGGAATTTTGGTTTTTAATAAAAACTTTTTATAGCAAACTCGTTGGAGAAACACAAGCTTATGGGACATTTTACTACACATAGAAAAAAAACGAGAAAGCTAAGCTAACTTCGTCTGTGCCGAAGTTTTTATACCCTTGCAAGTGCTCGCTTAAATATTTTCAAAAAACACTTTTTTCCCATTTTCCAACCGATCGTTCGTATGGGAGCTATATGATATAGTCATCCGACTTGGACAAAAACTTGTAGAATTGTGTAAGAGCACGAGAAACAAACAAATACAAAATTACAGGATGCTACCATTAAAAACAAAAAAGTTTTTCTAACTAAGACTGTTTTTTAGACCTTTCTTTTGTATGGCAGCTATACCATATAGTCGTCCGATTTTGATAAAACTTGGTAGAATTATAAAAAAAACATAGAAAACCTACGATTACAAAGTTTGGAGTCGTTTCCATTTAAAAAAAAAAGTTTTACATACTAAAACTAGTTTTCCGACCGATTGTTCCTATAGGAGCAATGAGATATAGTCACCTGATCCGGTCGGTTCCGACATTTAGAAGTGTGCAGCAAAAAGAAGACTCTGTGCAAAATTTCAGCTCGATAGCTTTAAAACTGAGAGACTAGTTCGCGTAGAAACAGACAGACAGACAGACGGACTGACAAAGCTCAATCGACTCAGCTCGTCACCCTGATCAAGAATATATATAGTTTATGGGGTCGGAAATGAATATTTCTATGCGTTGCAAACTTCTGGGCAAAATTATAATACCCTTTGCAAGGATATAATTAGCTACACGCCACGTGTAGAAACGACAATCCTAAACGAAACGTAGTTCACCCTGCTAAACTTCACACGAAAAATTTTGAAATCAGAAAGTTACACGAGGCATGTATAAACAAGAAAGAAAGTCGGTCAAGCCCGACTATAACATACTCTGTACCAAGAAAATTTGTCTTTTGATCATAACTCGAAAACCGTTCATCCGATCTTCTTCATTTCTTTGGCGGATCGATAAGTTATCCTAATAACTAAATATGTTCAGAAGGAACAAGCCATCTATCTTCAAAACTGTGGGAGATATGACGTTTTTTCTAAATTGCGGGGGCGGGAGGGGTCGTGGCCAAAATTGAAAATAAACTTGATCTGCCTGCAGAGATAAGAAGCATATGTCCCATACATGTCAAACCTCTATCTCTTACCATCTCTGAGATCTGTGCGTTCATACGGACAGACAGACAGACGGACAGACGGACATGGCTATATCGACTCGGCTGTTGATGCTGATCAAGAATATATATACTTTATGGGGTCGGAGATGCTTACTTCTGGATGTTACATACTTTTGCACAAACTTATAATACTCTATTTACCTTCGGTACAGAGTATAAAAAAAACTACATAAACGTGTAGCAATAAAAAAAACTACACGTGGCATGCAGAAAAGTTGAATGCTGCGTGGACAAATGCAAAGGGTACATGAAAAGAGAAAATTTGCGTTTTTCCAAAGTATTTCTACACTTTTCATTCAACAATCTGATTTCCACACGGAAATGTAGATTTTCTACATTAAAGTTTAGATATTGAAAACCTACACGCGCGTGTGGAAATTCTAAACGAAAATTGTAGCTCTAAATCAGTACAGAATTCTCATATTTTTATACTCTGTACCGAAGGTACATAGAGTATTATAAGTTTGTGCAAAAGTATGTAACAGGCAGAAGGAAGCATCTCCGACCCCATAAAGTATATATATTCTTGATCAGCATCAACAGCCGAGTCGATATAGCCCTGTCCGTCCGTCCGTCTGTCCGTCCGTCCGTCTGTCCGTCCGTCTGTCTGTCCGTATGAACGCACAGATCTCAGAGATGGTAAGAGATAGAGGTTTGACATGTATGGGACATATGCTTCTTATGTCTGCAGGCAGATCAAGTTTATTTTCAATTATGGCCACGCCCCCTCCCGCCCCCCCAATATGGAAATGGTCATATCTCCCACAGTTTTGAAGATAGATGGCTTGTTCCTTCTGGACATATTTAGTTATTAGGATAACTTATCGATCCGCCAAAGGAATGAAGAAGATCGGATGAACGGTTTTCGAGTTATGATCAAAAGACTGTTCCCTGCTGCAGCGCAATAGCAATTTCTTGTTTTTAAATAATGTTTGACTTCAGATTTAAACTGTGCCACATACTATAGAGGTACTTTGTATAATCGGGGGTCCCAATTGCACAGTTAAAAAAAAAAAAAAAAATATATATATATATAATAAGCCTGCAGTGGGACTCGAACTCACAACTCCCACGTACAAAGGCAATGTTCTAACATCTGAGCCACGCAGCTTATTGCCAGCCTAAAGCTTAAGCTTACACTGATTCAACATTCTTTACAAACGTTTAGGAAACGTGACCTTAAATTTAGGCGACCATTTCCTAAAAAAAAACTGACAGAAAATTGGTCTTTTAGGTCAAAATCTGGCCGTTTAGGTAAAAAAAATGCCTTGAAAGTTGAATTAAAGGCAATTTTTTTTTAGGAAGTGCTTAACCTAGATTCTAGGCTGCTCTTTTTTTTGAGTGCATTAAGCACTATCCCAACATGACCAGGTATCCACACCACTTGAGCGTGGGAGATTCCTAATTGGTACAACTGATTATGAATTTTGGCCACAAGAAAGTTATCAGTAGGTCCATTTCTTTTTAGAAGCTTAACTGCATTTTTGAAATCAGTTAGGATTGCCAGTTTGCTTATACCTACACCCAAAAAAATAAATTGCTTTAAACCCCCGAAAATAACCTTAAATTCATGGTAATTTGGCCTAAAAATGGAGCCAAAGACATATTAACCTTACGTTAAGGTCGCTTATGACCTTAACTTTTTAGGTAATTTTAGCCATGGTATAAGGCAAAAAACTGCCTAAAAATGAGGAATTATTGACCTTACTTTTAGGAACAAAATTCCTAACTTTTAGGCAGTTTTTTGCCTTAAACCAAGGCTAAAGTTACCTTATTTTTAGGAACAAAATTCCTCAAAAACTTAAAAATTATATATGTACTTGATCTTGATCAGCATCAACAGTCGAGTCATGTCCGTCTGTCTGTCCGTATGAACGCACTGATCTCAGAGATGTTAAGAGATAGAGGTTTGACATGTACGGGACTTATGCTTCTTATGTCTGCAGGCAGATCAAGTTTATTTTCAATTTTGGTCACGCCCCCTCCCGCCCGCACAGTTTAGAAAAAACGTCATATCTTCCACAATTTTATAGATAGATGGTTCGTTTCTTCAGGACATATTTAGTAGTCAGAATAACTTATCGATCCGCCAAAGGAATGGTGAAGATCGGATAAATGGTTGTCGAGTTATGATCAAAAGACTGTTCGCTGCTGCAGCACTGTAGCAGCGCTGCTTTCAGCTGCTACTGCAGCATCAAAATTTATGTTGAGCGTAAAATTTCGTTGGTACAGAGTATGTTATAGTCGGGCTTGAACGACTTTCTTTCTTGCTTTTAAATAATATTTGACTTCAGATTTAAACTGTGCCACAGAGAGAGCCTAACCTTGATTCTAGGCTGCTCTTTTTTTGAGTATAACCCTCTCAGTTGAATGCATGCCAGAAATATGGCTATTAGTTCACTGAAAGTAGAAGAAAAGTTTCTATTGACCCTGAACATAAGTTTCTCTTCATTCCTATCAAAAACTACACCCAGACCAACCGTATCCGACGATACAGACGCGTCTGTTGCAATTATTGTAAGTCCTTGCTGTTTTAATTGAGAGATTTTCTCATTACAGACGCTTCTTATCTGACTAGGTGACAGGTTTTCCTTTGTTTGACAAAAAATATTTGTAAGGCACTGCATGTTTTGGTGTCTTGCAAATTCTGCACTGGAATTGGTATTGTCAAAATTATCTTTAAATTTGTGATATATTTGACTGTATGTTGACTTATTTGAGCTGACAGAAATTTCATTATACAAATCAACATTGTGCGTCTTTATCTTCATGATTTCTTTGGCGGTTAGCAGTTCTCTTCTCTCTGGAGGAGGTAAATCTCCAACGAGAGAATAGATTGAGCCGAATTCGGTGGAAGACCTGCACATGTCCTCAGTACACTCTATTGTGTCGATTTGAGTTTTTTATCAAGAGTTTTACTTAAGTTGGCACTTGTATAGGCATATTCCATTTTGGATCTAACAAAAGCCCTATAAAAATTTGTAGCCAATTGTGGTGTGAGACCACTTTTTATCGTTGTAGCTCTAGTTATTAAATTAACAGCAGGTTTAACCCTGTCGTTTATGTAATCCATGTGCTCTTTACATGAGAGATTAGCAGAAATGATTCTTCCTAACAATTTGACCTTTTTAACATAATCTATGGGTTCATTGTTAATGACTAATTTGCTTGATGGTGTGTTTCCTCTGCCCATTGACATAATTGCAACCTTATCCTTGTTAGAGGATAGATTTAAGGTTTGACAAACATTTTCAAACTCATCTGCCTTTGATTGCAACTTTTCAGTTGCCACCTGTAAAGTTTTAGCATGAGTTACAAAACAGAAGTCATCCGCAAACTAAAAAATGCTAGTGTTAACATCCTCGAGCATATGCAAGTCCTTAGTATTTATATTAAACAGAATTGGTGATAAGCAACTTCCCTGTGGAAGACCATCACTGACAATCGTCTCACTGAGACCCATTTTGATTGTCCTGTTCATGAAAAAGGATTTTATCCATCTGCAGTAATGCAGTGGAACACCTTCCTTTCGCAGCCTCCCATCCAGGATGTTTAATCTAACACAGTTGTAGGCATTGGTTATATCAATGGTAAGAACCAGCGTCTTCATCTTTCTTCTCTTCAATTCATTAATATTGAACAGGATATGATTTAGACACATAGCTGCTGACCTGTTTTTTCTGTATGCGTATGTTTCATTTGGTAATATATCTTTCCCATCACAATATTCAACAATTTTTTCCTTAATCATCATATTTAGGGTTTTGGCAAAAACCGAAATCAAGGATATTGGACGGAAGTTTTTTATATCTGTTAAGTCAGTATTAGGCTTTGGGATCGGAACAATTTTTATTATTTTCCATTCCGGCAAAACACAACCTTCTTTTAGAGCTTTATTGAGCTCCTTTAGCAGATTTTCTTTTGCCTGACAAGGTAATGCTCTCAACATCTCAAATGTAATCTTGTCATTACCGCCTGCTGTCGATTTTTTTTTGCAAAGTACCGAGTTGACTTCCGAATCTTTAAACGGGATTATTTGGTCACTATCAATTTCAATTTCAAGGTTTCCAGGTATAGTATCAGTATCAAAGGGTACTTGGTTTTTAAGATAGTTAAGATACTTCTCATTGTTTGAATTATCCCATTGACTGGCAACCCTTTCATGAGAGCCTTTCAAGGTTCGCATAAAGGCCCACGCATCTCTGGGATTTGAATTTCTGTTCAGTTTCTCCATTCTGTTTTGAAAACTTTCTTTTTTAGCCCTAAATACAGCTTTCAGAAAACTTTTATTTGCCAAAAATGCAGCATGAAAACACTCAGGAGTCATAAATCGACGTGCTTTTTGATATGCTGCCGACCTAATTCTGAACAGCCTTGACAGCTCCTCATCCCACCAAAATTTTGGTGTTTTTTTTGGATTTACGACTTTAGTCGACAACGTCAAGGCTCTTTGTAAAGAGCAAGATAGTTCAGAGATATTCTTTGAGTTTGTAATTTTGGATACTTTATTAACAAGCAACTTTTTCGACAAAAACTTGTTAATTTTGGGCTTTAGCTTATCGAATTCAACAATTAGTGGGAAATTATGACTTCCACCCAGTCGTCCTTTGTAGACTTCCCATTTATGGTCGGAAGAAAGTTCACAAGGCTTAGATCTAATACAGATCCCGCAGAGTTATTAAAACTATGAATATATGTTACCTCACCATTGTTTAGACAACCAAAAGATGACTGCTGCACAATGTTGGAGAGAATTCTACCTTTGGATGAGGTGATATTATCACCCCATACCATTGCTCTGGCATTGAAATCACCCATTATTACTGAGTTAGGAAATTTCTCAGCAAATTGAAACAGTTTTTCACACTCAGCCTTGAAAACAGCCAGGGACAAATTCGGTTCAAAATAAACAGAAAAAACTGTAAGATTGCAATTTAGATTTAAAGTTTGAGCTATAACAATATCCCTATTTGACTTATATTCTACATTTCTACATTTTATATTGTTTTTGAATCCAACAGCTACACCACCATATCCATCAATTCTGTTCTTCTCCAAAAACCTAAAATTGTTCATTTTGTGAGTTTGCATAAGATGCGCAGTATCATGAGAAAATATCTCCGATAAACATACTACATCAAAATTGTGGTAATTGAGAAAGAACTCAACATTATATTTATTGGCTTTAAAGGATTGAATATTATATTGAAAAAATTTCATTTTAGGTACTATTTAAATTTAAGATGTGGAGTATTGAAGTTTAATACTCAGGCAAACGCTGATTAAACTTGCTTTGCAAATCAAATAAACTTATACATACATACATAGTGCACGTCTTCCACACGCAGTCGAAAACAAAATGCATATTTTGGATGTCTGGTCACACCGCATAAGCTTTTATAGCAAGGGCACTCGTGATAAAAAAAATTTGAATATCTCTAACAAGTTTTCAAATATTTATTTCAGCTGACGAAATATTGGGGGGGGGGGGCATTGCCCCACAATATTATTATTGGAGGGGGGGGGGGGGCAAAAAGTGCCGTGCCACCAGATAGTTGCCGCGGCTGCATACGAATAAAAGGTGTTTCGAATTCTGTTATTTAACAGAGCGAGTTCGCACCTAAGTATTTTGTTATCTTCTTAGGGAGTTTTAAGCGATGTATTGCCAACTCTCAGATGGGATGATGAAATCGCGAGACCAATAATAAATGTGCGACAAAATAGCGTCGACTTTTTAGCGTCGATTTGGAACGGTGGAATTTGGAACAAAGCTGACTTTTTTATTTTTTAAATATCTCAGGAACTACTTAACTTTTTGCGACAAACTAAATTGCAAAATGTTTAGAAAAGCATAAACTATTGTTTTAATTAAGGTTTGGGTGGGTTTGAGCACTGCACATATGACAAATATGACACTATAAAATCGGCAAGCCACATTTTAGGCAATATTCTCTATCAGGGAATGGCATGATAAGCACGGTATGCCAAAATTTCGGGCATATATCCAAGTATATGCATAGAAAATTTCAGCTCAATCGATAATACAGTTTTTGAGAAAATCACATAACAGTGGGGTTGTCTCGGCTTCAGGTTTTCCACTGCTAAGGCTGCCAGCGACAGTGGCGCCAGCGTCAACAACAGTGACAGCGACAGTGGCACCGTGAGCCATCGGCAGCAAAGGTCACGCTGCCACAATTGCCGCTAACAAATTCAAACTTTTATTTTTGCTCTGAGACAATGGCACGCTTTGCACGATAGTGTCAATTGTTGGCAATAATTTAACAACGTTATAAATGCATGTTTCATCAAAATCGTTAGTAACGTTTTTAAGAAAATTGAGTTTTCCTTTTTTAGCAAATTGTCATACCCTAACGCCTTGCAGAAATGCCAGCAGTGACCAGGGTGGCCGTAAAAATTTCACGCTAACTTATATTGTTGCTCTGAGGCAATGGCACGTTTTGCACGGTAGTGTCAATTGTTGGCAATCATTTTTCAAGCATTTTGCTGCATGTTTCATCAAAATCGTTAATTATGTTTTTGAGAAAATTTAATTTTCCTTATTTTTTTACATGATCATTTTTATTTCTCTACATGCGAGCGAATGTACCGGAGAGCTAAATGTGTTCTGTCGAAAGTATGTATTACGCATGACGAAAAAGTAATTGTAATCGGGAACAAGCAGGTACAACGACTCGTGCCACACACGAGCCGATGCCTATTTCGTTCGTTTCGGGGGGGCCCTTATCCAAAAGCATTTTTTTGGCATTTCTACTCTCTCTCTTGCTTTCAGTAAAAGTTTGTATCAATGACTTGCCGAATTTTGGAAAGGCACGAAAAGACACGTCATTTGATTTTTGATTTCAACTGGAGTAGACGTACGTGCCACCGGAACAAAATCAGACAGTGAGTATTGAAAGTAAATATTAATATTAAATGGTTAATAAGGCTTAGGTTTTAGTTATCAATATTTCATAAATATATAACTACTTCTTTATATATTTAATTAATTTATCTATAAATCTAAATATATACGCCGTACACCAAAAAAAATTAAAATTCTATCTAATACAAGGATACATAAATATATTTACAGTGAAAACCATAAATGGACTTTGTTTTTTTATACTCTGTACCGTAGGTACATAGAGTATTATAAGTTTGTGCAAAAGTATGTAACATCCAGAAGGAAACATCTCCGACCCCATAAAGTATATATATTCTTGATCAGCATCAACAGCCGAGTCGATATAGCCCTGTCCGTCCGTCCGTCTGTCCGTCCGTCCGTCTGTCCGTCCGTCTGTCTGTCCGTATGAACGCACAGATCTCAGAGATGGTAAGAGATAGAGGTTTGACATGTATGGGACATATGCTTCTTATGTCTGCAGGCAGATCAAGTTTATTTTCAATTATGGCCACGCCCCCTCCCGCCCCCCCAATATGGAAATGGTCATATCTCCCACAGTTTTGAAGATAGATGGCTTGTTCCTTCTGGACATATTTAGTTATTAGGATAACTTATCGATCCGCCAAAGGAATGAAGAAGATCGGATGAACGGTTTTCGAGTTATGATCAAAAGACAAATTTTCTTGGTACAGAGTATGTTATAGTCGGGCTTGACCGACTTTCTTTCTTGTTTTCTAATGTTTTCTTGTTCCTTTTTTTCTTTCTCCTTTTCTTCTCCTAAATTTTAGTTCAAGTTGTTGAAAAGGATCATAAAAGGAGATATTGTCAAAAACTTTCATAATGTAATTGGAAGAAACATAATAGTCGAATTCAATTACGACGGAATAAATGAAAAACAGTCTTTCAAACAATTCCATGCCTTGATGACAGATAGTTTGAAAACAGATGGGTTCAACCAGATGCAGTTTGTCGGGTTGATTCGACAAGCGCTTAGGACGCAGAAAGGGCGCATGTGCGAAGCAAAAATTCGATGAAAAACATAAATATAATAAAGAAAATGTAAAATTTACTAATGAAAATAACAATAATTAAAAAAAATTAACCCTAACCTTAATATTACTTACTTAAACTCATTTAGATTTTAATTTAAACAAACTATTCTACATGAAGACATATTATTCAAGGCTATGAACTAAATAGAAAGTATATATTTATATATATTTAAACATAATATGTAAATATACTTTGGTAAAATAAACTCAAATAAAAACCACTGCATTACTACATTATTACAAACTCATAAAGGTTGTAATGGATGTGCATTACCAACCCCATATACCCTCTAACAGTAGTTCATTGCATCGTAAAACAAGTGCATTACCCACCCATATACTTTTCTATCTTTAGTATACTGAATCGTATTACAAGTGCTTTACGGCAGAGCATACTATTCTTCAATTGTATGTTGAATTGTAAACAGACTGCGGAAATTCTGCATTACATTTTATAAAAAATAATACGCATTTGTAATGGAATGACGATGGCAGTTCGGCTCTAGCATACAAATTATATTACTTAGTAATGCAGGTGATGTGCACACCGTTTACAAAGCGGCCATGCATATGGCAAAGTAAATCGAACTGTATGGGATTATATCCGGCATAAGGATGGGTAAGGGTAAGGGTAAGGTAAGGATGGAGGGATAAAGGGTCACTAAATAAATCAGACAAACTTTGAAGAAGGAGGGAGAACAAGATGTCAAGTTCTCCTTCTATTAACCACCCAACCTAGTAAAGGACGATTGATGTTCGCGCCTTTACCCATTTGGAATGCAAACCAGTTATATCAAGTGCCCATATACATATAGTATTTAACTCATTTTAATCAAACTTCATTAAGGTTAAGGAAATAATTCCAATATATGCGGACTGAATTCAAGTGGTCGCGCATATATTAAGCGATTCATAAGGAAACTCGTCTTATTTGATATTGATAACATAAAGGCAGGCTAGATGCTGCTGACAAAAAAAAGATTATACCCAAAAGAAATATTAAGAACTAACTGAATATGCAGCGCTTAGATATGATGCCAATGGATATGAACAATAACAGCTGGATAACACCTATCTAAGCCTCGCACTTATAAATTTGGGTAGGCATGTAACTCGGTATGAATAGTGTTCTTGATATATACTTCGTTTCGACGAAAGGTGTTAGGCGGTTATGCCGTACTTACAATACAAACTCAGCTTTTCTCACCGTTGTCGACAGGCCTGCTGACTGATGTGCCGTTTTATGTGTTGAAAGGTTATAAGTAAAGATGTATATATTATATATCAAAATTCAGTCTACATACCATACCACATCTTAACAATAAGGGAATAATTAAAATTTAATAATATTAGGCTTAAATTCAAGAAGAAGTCCCTCAAAATCATGGCAATGGTTTCAAAATATGTGTGCACGGTATACGCAAGTCGGTGTGGTCATTAACAGCGCGGGATACAGGCACACAGTGGGTGCTGGTTGATGAAACGCTTGGTAGGGCGCAGGCACTGTGGATGCGTTTCAGATCCAGTGGTTGATTCCACAAGATTGAAAGAAGCAACCGGAGTTCACTGCCAGGCAAACGGGGGTACACGCCCTTTAAAAAAACCGCGTGTTGTGGTTGGCGAACCCTGGGCTAGTTGTCTCCACTGAGTTTGGCAAGCGGCTACTGTCGACTCCAGCGGACCACGTGTGATGGTAAAGACCAGGACTTTGATATACCTAGTTCCACTAGGGAATGAAAGCACTTTAGTTTCTGGCGAGGCGCTGGGATCATCATATTTACATTTGAAAATTAGACGCGCACACACCAACACATACATATATGCGTATGTAGTTACATATGTAGGAGTGACGCTTCGATGCGTGGCTCTAGGAGTAATCCATTATGTAATGGCAATTTCCGCCGCTGGGTACTTTACATTGGGTCACTGCTGCTACTGCAGCCCTAGAAATGGATACAGCGCTGCCACCCTTTTTGCTATTCTTCGAACCCCGGCGCGTCGACAAGATCCAAGACAAGAAACAAGAGTCAAAATGCCGTTCGTCAACATAAATATTACCAATGCTGTAAGTATATATAAGTTAATAATACATAATGGATAACATATTTATTTTTTCAAACTATCCACGTATACAACAAGCGCAGTGCCGAGCCCGACAGAGACGACTTTTAGCAGCCGAAGCACGGCAATGAAAAAATAAAAATGTATGCTGGAAATCGTCCCGCTGGCAAGCCTGCAGGTCTCGCTTCCAAGCCTGCAGGTCCCGCTGCCCAGCCTGCAGGTCCCGCGCCAAGCCTGCAGGTACTCCTATGAAGGCTGGAGGCGACGCTGGAGGAAGTCCTCCTGCTGATACCAAATAAGATCGTACTGAATTTATCAGATATCGATGCATCATCACTTTATACGTCTCAAGTTGTTAAATTATTCAGATCTGTCATTCGAAATACAGGGTGCGCCATATAAAGTGTCGGTATGGCAACACTGAATAAATATAAAAACAAACAACCGATTGCTATATGTTGATCTGGTTCCTTTAATTTGGTCCTGTACAATTTATTTCGACTACTTTTTGAACACAACGTCAATCAAGTGGCCGCCTTTATTGGCCACAACAAAATGCGCCCTTTTTTTTCCATCACTTTTTCGAGCGTCTTAGTCGATAAAGTGGCGATTTCGGCACGAATGTTGGCCTTAAGCTCTTCAATGGTCTGTGGATCGCTGGCGTAAACCTTGCTTTTTAAATAGCCCCACAAAAAGAAGTCTGGGGCGGTCAAATCTGGAGATCTGGGTGGCCAGTCAATATCGCCTCTTTTTGATACCAGGCGTCCAGGACACTTTTTGGTCGTGTAAAAGTATTTCATGGATGCGGTGTGGATTTTACTCGCCCCATATGCGACAATTTTGCTTATTAACACCACCAGAAAGCGTGAAATGGGCCTCATCGGTCATCAAAATTTGTTGAGTTGAGTTAGCACAATTGAACGATTATTTTCGATGAACAGCGTCACTATTTCGGCACGTTGATTTGGTGTGAAGCGTTCCATGGTCAAAATTGTACTAGATTGATGTTTCCAAAACATGTCTAACAAAAGCAATCGGTTGGTAAATGTCAAAGTTATTCAGTGTTGCCATACCGACACTTTATATGGCGCACCCTGTATTTGCAAGTTTGCAGCATAGGAATGATCTGCCGGAACTGAGGAATTCAAATTTGTATTTAAATTCTCAAAAAGAACAGATAACTCTAAATGAAAGTTGGAATTATTGTCTTTTGGAAGACACGATTGTGCAAATTCCTCACGAACTTTTTGGGGTCCGGAGAAATCCCGACCAAACAGTCCGACCTTAAGTTTTTTGATGCCCTTTTTTTGCCAGCTTTCTTTATAATTAGAAAGCTTTTTATTGGACATCTCACTTAAGGCCGTTAATTGCTTCAAAACGCGTTTTTTAGGTCTGGCATTTATAACAGCACCATGAAGAATAGGGGACCGTATGAATTCTGGGTGCGCAAGTTCAACATGTCGCGCCACTGATTTCGAAAGATCATCCATTTTTCGAATGAATCTTCCAAGTTTCAGTCCTTGCTTGGTTTTAATGACACCATGCTTTAGTGTCTTAAAAATGATTCTATTGGACCATTGCTGGGTCTTTTATTGGTCTTATCAATAAAAATGCTCATAACATTTGTCCAAAATGGTGCTAAAACAATATATTTGCCCAAAATGACCTCTATCATTTCGGGGCAATAATATAATATGTTTTCTTTTACATTAACAGATTGAATTCCTATCATATCTTTAATTACAACAGCAAAAGTATCGAAACGAGTTTTCAATTGTCTTTTGCCTGCAATAGATTTTAATGTATCTTCTCGATACTTTTTGCCAGAATTTACAAAAGATCCATGCTTTTCCCGATCAAAAGATTCTGGGTTCGCATCTGTAAAATATGAAATGGCTTTAACAACCATTTCACTTACAGTAGAAGATAGTAGAATGGGAATTAGATTTTTAAACCATTCTTCTAAGTCCTTTATGGAGCTTATATTGTATCCCCAACCCAGAGCATTTCTAAGGAAATGTCTTAGGTCAGTGTTAGCCAATCGTACGGTTCTGTCTACATCAGAGCACATAATTTTGGCATAATGGCTTGTGCAAAATTGAATGCACTACTTTCGCTATATAAAAAGCGATAGCACATTACATTTCATTAAGTCACAGTATTTTTTTAATACTGCTCTAATTATTGCAAAACTCACGTCAGTCACGACCCGTTTGCAAAGTGGCAATTTTAATTTGTTCAAAAGACAAAACCTATTGAGGTCGCATAAAAAGCGACCAATATCATAGGCTGTGTGGTTTGACAAAATCGCATGAGCCACAGGATAGACAATGTGATGCTCAGGAATATGTGCAGCCAATGAATAAAAAAATATTCTTTTCTTTGCCAATTTCATAGGTTGCACAACACATCCTGTAGCATCCACGTGAAGCGTATGAGTTTTCAAGTGATTTAGAAGCAATTTTATATGTTCTAAATTCCATAATAATACCTCCACCTTAGTGGATAAGTGCTGGATATAATGAGAATATCCCATACATTTCATATCGTAGGCATCCTTGAACGCATCTTTTTCAAAATCGTTTTTTTCGTTTTCCTCCGATATGAAATTCCTGAATTAGGATAAATTCTCTCACACCATTTGGTTATTTCCCACTAAAGCTCTTTCGAAGTTCATTTTCAGTGCCAGCTTAGATTTTAATTCAAATGCAGAGCTTCCTTTAATATCGCTTTTGGCAAAAAAGCGATTTATGGCTCTGCATTCAACATTTTTTAAAATTTATAAATAGTATGGGTCAAGCTCGGGCTGCTTGAGTAAACCCGCACAGTTCCATCAAAGGTCCCATCAAATTTAAAATAGTTACAAGATCTATCTTTGCAGTAACCATATGCAACGAAAGATTTTTTGTTAACTCTTGTGGACTTAAAGTTCAGACCACAAGCATTATTAAAAGAGAAAAATATTTCTCTAACAATGTGTTATGAAGCTTTCTTTTCTGAAAACAAAGTGGTACTCTTAAGAAATGTACCCTTAAATTCAAACACTTTTATTTCAGTTACAAAATGTTGACAACATTTATTAAATGAACGAATACATTTTGTACTGTCCACCATATTTACATCAACATTTAAATTTTAATTTCCAAGCCTGCAATTTTTCCGGAAGCACTTAAATGTAGACTCTACTAAACTTTGGTCAACAGGGTTGGAGGAAATATCTTCAAGTGAAGTAGACACATTGGTCACATCATTTTCAATATGTGTGACTTTATTAACTGCCTCTTTAGTTGTTAAAGTGTCAGAGTATTTATGATCATACTTTTTCAAATTATAAATATTTGAGCAAGTATCGTTTAAAACATTTGTCAACTGATAAGCACCATTTATTTAGAAACCCCGCTTAATTTGAAAAAGCGGTTTTTCTTTTTCAGATTCGAGTTTACCATGCTTGCAATAGTTAAATAATCTTTTTCTTGCAAATGCCAAGATATTTTTAAGCCACCTTTAATGGCTTCTTCTAGGGCAGCACTAAGACCCACGATCGAATTCCTGAAAAATTTATAGGAATACCTTTAAAATCTTTATCATAAAATTAGGAAAATTTCGCTATTTTTTTAAACGTTTAATCTAAATTTTTTATTTACCCGTCTTCATGACAATCTAAACTTAGATAAGAAAAATGTCCCGATTTATTTAAAGCCCTTGGACAATTGCCATCAATCAAATCTTCTCAATCATATAAACTCATATTTTAGGTTCAATGTTTTTGGACGTAGGTTTTGTTTCGAACCTTGGTAAAGCCCATTTTTAACACCATTTTAATAACAAAACAAGAAAGAAAGTCGGTCAAGCCCGACTATAACATACTCTGTGCCAAGAAATTTTGTCTTTTGATCATAGCTCGAAAACCGTTCATCCGATCTTCTTCATTCCTTTGGCGGATCGATAAGTTATTCTAATAACTAAATATGTCCAGAAGGAACAAGCCATCTATCTTCAAAACTGTGGGAGATATGACGTTTTTTCTAAATTGCGGGGGCGGGAGGGGGCGTGGCCAAAATTGAAAATAAACTTGATCTGCCTGCAGACATAAGAAGCATATGTCCCATACACGTCAAACCTCTATCTCTTACCATCTCTGAGATCTGTGCGTTCATACGGACAGACTATAACATACTCTGTGCCAAGAAATTTTGTCTTTTGATCATAGCTCGAAAACCGTTCATCCGATCTTCTTCATTCCTTTGGCGGATCGATAAGTTATTCTAATAACTAAATATGTCCAGAAGGAACAAGCCATCTATCTTCAAAACTGTGGGAGATATGACGTTTTTTCTAAATTGCGGGGGCGGGAGGGGGCGTGGCCAAAATTGAAAATAAACTTGATCTGCCTGCAGACATAAGAAGCATATGTCCTATACACGTCAAACCTCTATCTCTTACCATCTCTGAGATCTGTGCGTTCATACGGACAGACAGACGGACGGACAGACGGACATGGCTATATCGACTCGGCTGTTGATGCTGATCAAGAATATATATACTTTATGGGGTCGGAGATGCTTCCTTCTGGATGTTACATACTTTTGCACAAACTTATAATACTCTATGTAAAGCTTCCCGATTTCCAAAAACAGTTGGTGGATTCTCTGGGAGTGATCCGGGAATTTTTCGAAAAACTGAAACTTCGCCAGGTACATAGGATGTAATGCTCTTTTTCCTTCCAAATTTTTGAAGCTGTGACCGCATGTCTCACCAGCTACTCTTACAGTGTCCCAAACAACAAACTTTACTATTTGCGGAATACTGAGTGAGGACTCAGCAAAGAATGTGTTTTTCCGGACACTTTCAAAAAACTCGCACTTCATTTTTAGCTTCTTCTTATGAGCTCCTTTCTGAACGGTCAATATTTTCCTACACCGGAAACGTCCATTCGCTACCGTGCACTTTGAACCACAATTTGGACACGTTTTTGACTTTAAAATGCAGCCGTGATCTTCCACAAATTGCATTATCACCTCTTCCGACTTAGCGAAAAACTTCATTACCGTATTTACGCAACTTGGGCAACTCATTTTTCGACGATTTGATTGGTGGTCAGAGTTTACAACGAATATTTTGCTTACCAAAAACAAATTTTTCAATTTATAAATGACAGTTAAGGCAAAAAACAATCTGTTTTTTATACAAAAAAATTCAACTTTCAAATAATTTTTACCATTGAACCGCGGGAGCCCCCGCGATCTGAAGACGTCATAATTCTTGTAAATTCGCGGTCCATCGAGGATATTTTTTTCAGAATTTTTGGTGTGGGGTAGCTCTACTAAACAATTACCGAATTATCAATGTAGGCAGATACGTTTTACCAAAATGTCGGAAAAAATATTCAAATACTTTATAAATTGTAAAGGGAGGATACCGAGTTAATGATTCTTCCGAATGTAAAACGCTTCGAATTTTTTCTTTTAATTACTTCTTCTCTGTCTTCGTTGAGTACTTTGAACAAATATCCAGAAACCCCATGCCTGCAGATTAGATTTTGACAAAATTTAACTCACGATATTAACTTCTGTAAATTCCAATAGATATGCAATCTAAACAACTTTCTTTTGTCATATACTCATGCAATTTTTTACCTTTTATGAGAAATTTAAAAGAGAATTATCTGGTTGGGTTTGTGAAATCGGTCCTCGTCTAAGAAAATCTCTTATTAATAGGAGTCTTCCGTGCAGTGCTGTTTTATGGTTAAGAGTTTAAGCTAGACCAATGTATCGCTGGTCATTAAAATTAACTGAAACAAAATTATATTAGGTTTAAATTTACAATAAGTATAGTTTTATTGTATAATAAAATGAACATAAATTAAATTCATTATGGTTTCTCAAACTTCGTCAGGTCGTCAATTCAACGTCTTAAAATAGTTGCAAGTTGATATGACAGTTCTTCCCTCGTTCTATTGTTCTTAATTTGAAGATTTGTTAACTTCTGAAAAGAAAAGTGCTTGTGGGCAAGGCAAACATCTTCAAGTTCTATATACTGCCGACATCTTTTTAAATACTAAACCAGCTCATCCCTAAAGATACCGGTAGGCACCCAAATTACAAAACGCAGTTAGCTTGATCTTGAACGGAATAACGAAGCAAGTTTCAAGGGCAAATCGGCGCCACCGCTGGTATAAATCCATGTTCCATAAGGTGTCATTTTTGGTTCGTTTTCCAAGAAGTGCATCACTGTCATATAGTTGGATAGCCGCTTGTTACCAACATGGCAAGGAAGTGTACTGTTGAGCAGTGTTTTTCTCAAATCCATGGCAGATCCCAGATTAAATGACACATCAGGACGCCCTTCTACATATTGCATGGAAACAACTAATCACAAAGTTGGTGCGTTGCTAGCTTTTCAATTTGTGAAATATTTTAAATATTTCTTTCGACATTTTGGTAAAAGGTCTCTGCCTACATTGATAATTAAAAAAAAAATGTCTGGGAATTTGGAAACTTTGAAGCCTCATCGGCACCATTATACCTTAAGATATCTGATTTTGGATTTTCGGTTAATTCTCTATAAAATATTGTGAGTTTTTTGAGCTATGCGCCTCAAAGCATCTAAAGCATTTAAAATCGTATGGAGAAAAGTACGCCCTAACCCAGTGGACCAAACCCTCGTAAGCGATATTGCAAATGATAGTTACGCGAAAGGAAAACGTGTAAAACTATCGCAAACTGATCCAAAAACGATAAGAAAACGAATCACTGGTCGCTCAGTTTGTGGCAGAGAAAGTTTCGTATTCGATAGCTCGCAAAAGATCCGTTTGCGAGCCTCTTGCGATATCTTTAACGGGTCTTTTCTAATATTGTTTACGATTTATAAAAGATCCGTTTGCGAGCCTCTTGCGATATCTTTAACGGGTATTTTCTAATATTGTTTACGATTTATAAAAGATTCGCTTGCGAGCCTTTTGCGATATCTTTAACGGGCCTTTTCTAATATTTTTACGATTTATAAAAGATTCGCTTGCGAGCCTTTTGCGATATCTTTAACGGGCCTTTTCTAATAATTTTTACGATTTATAAAAGATTCGCTTGCGAGCCTTTTGCGATATCTTTTGGGAGTCACTTTTACTCGATACAATATCACAAAAGGCTCGCAAGCGAATCTTTACACGTTTTATCCCCTTAATGAAGATATTGTACAATATTGTTTTTTAATTTTCATTAATATTTATTTCTTACATATCTAACAAACAAATAAAAACCTAATTCAACTTACACTACTAACATTTCTAAAAACTAAAGTAAACTAAAAAAATGTATTTAACTTCATATTTATTATTACTGAAAAAAAACTTAGTTATTTAAAAAGTCTTCAAAGATACATTTAATACTAAAAATTAACTTTGCGGACTTTTTGTGCCTTTCCAATTCTGTCCTGGGCATATTGGTAAAATTTTTGGGTAACCCGGTCAAATTCACCGTCTTCCAGGGCGAATTTTTGTTTAAATGCAGCTGTAACAAGAAAGAAAGTCGGTCAAGAGTATTATAAGTTTGTGCAAAAGTATGTAACATCCAGAAGGAAGCATCTCCGACCCCATAAAGTATATATATTCTTGATCAGCATCAACAGCCGAGTCGATATAGCCATGTCCGTCTGTCCGTCCGTCCGTCTGTCTGTCCGTATGAACGCACAGATCTCAGAGATGGTAAGAGTTAGAGGTTTGACGTGTATAGGACATATGCTTCTTATGTCTGCAGGCAGATCAAGTTTATTTTCAATTTTGGCCACGCCCCCTCCCGCCCCCGCAATTTAGAAAAAAGTCATATCTCCCACAGATTTGAAGATAGATGGCTTGTTCCTTCTGGACATATTTAGTTATTAGAATAACTTATCGATCCGCCAAAGGAATGAAGAAGATCGGATGAACGGTTTTCGAGTTATGATCAAAAGACAAAATTTCTTGGTACAGAGTATGTTATAGTCGGGCTTGACCGACTTTCTTTCTTGTTATGAATCATTTTTTCTCCGCTTATCACTCGTTTTTAAGCTCGCTTATGATAGTTGGGCAAGACATTTACCAACGCTCGCAGATTTCTATCGTTTGTAAGTCCGTTTACGAACATTCTACGATAGTTTCGTTTTCCTATCGTTCTTTGGTCCACTGGGTTGAGTTGTAACCAGACACACACACATAAACCCAAAATCCAAACACATAAATTTCCATATTTTTAGTGACAATAACAATTCGGGCGGCTCAGACATAAACATAAAACCGCAAGCATAAAAATCCGCTCCAATCGTTATTCCCACCAAGAACAAAACGCTGATGCAGCTCAAATTATCGGCTGAAGCAATCCACTCTCAAATTATGAAATGAGAAAAGAAAGAAAAGCTTTTTGATCTTGACTCCCAAAAAGCTATTAACCGAGGTTTGCTAAGCAGCAGCTGCAGAACCACACATCGAGTTTTACTTGACATCGCAACCGCGACACAGCTTAGTTCTTAAGATTGTACTACTTCAAAAACAACGAGAGCGTAAGTTAAAGTCGGCCCTGCCCGACTTCGAAATACCCGTTACTCAGCTCAACTCGGATAAGTATGCAACATTTTTTTAACTCGGCCATTTATTACCCGATCCTTTTGAAAATTTGTGAGATTGTAGATATTGGCCACATAGACTACACGGGTATAAAAACATAGGTTGTCAATAATAAATAAAGAAATTATATTTTAATACCCGTTACTCGTAGAGTAAAAAGGGTATACTAAAGTCGTGCAAATGTATGTAACAGGCAGAAGGAAGCATCTCCGATATCATAAAGTATATATATTCTTCATCAGCATCAACAGCCGAGTCGATATAGCCATGTCCGTCTGTCCGTCCGTCCGTCCGTCCGTCCGTCCGTCCGTCCGTCCGTCCGTCCGTCTGTATGAACACCTAGATCTCAGAGACTAGAAGAGCTAGAGCAACCAAATTTTATACGTAAGCTAGTATTGTCTGTAGGCAGATCAAGTTTGCTTCAAATTTTGGCCACGCCCCCTCCCGCCCCCGCAATAAAAAATATTGAATAACTCCCACAATTTTTAAGATATCGTGCTCAGATTTGGCAGTGTAGTCTATGTGGCCAATATCTACAATCTCACAAATTTTCAAAAGGATCGCATAATAAATGGCCGAGTTAAAAAAATGTTGCATACTTATCCGAGCTGAGCTGAGTAACGGGTATTTCGAAGTCGGGCAGGGCCGACTTTAACTTACGCTCTCGTTTTATTTAAACCGAACCATTGACTACTCATTGTATAAATATAGTACATTAATTATAAAACAACATATTTCAAAGATTATGCGGCCAAGACGCTGAGGAGAAATGCCAGTTTAAAATTGCAGGTCTTCAAAACATGGTCCAGCGGCCAAAAAGTGCAAGGTAGCGGAAAGCCCTTCATTTGGCGTTATTGCAACTTTCATTATGGTGTCCTTTCGATGAATTTCGGGAGCATCTAAACTTAATAACTCTTTGTATGTTTCGCCATCCATTAGAAGAAAATTCTTCAAATCCGCGCCGGAGGATTCATACAGCTCCTTCAAGAGTTTGGTGTGGGTGAATTTCGGTCGCTTGGCGTACCCCTCTTTCATCCACATACTGTGTTTTCTTTTCTGCTCTTTATTTTTCTCTTTTTGTTGCTCTCAAATTTTTATTGCCATTAACGCCACTACTGTATCAGCTTCTCCTGCCATGTTGGCTAGTTGAAATTTTTTAGAAAGTGATGTTCGTAAAAATTGTTCGCCTGGTTAGTGGGACATGGATGGATTTAGAGGACCACGAAAGAACAGCCATATTTACAAGGAGATGGCTAAAAAAATGAAACATTATGGACCGTCTCACCAAGAGATAAAAATCAAATTGGAAAATTTGTCTAAGAAGTACAGGTCAGTTTCACACAAGAAGAATGAAAAATAATGATTTTTATAACTTTTTTACATTTATAGAGCTGAACTAGCTAAGGTCGGTCCGTCTGGTGGCACTCCCTCAACTTGGGAGTATTTTGAAAGGGTGGCTTGCGTGCTCCAAGTGTCAAAAGCAGTGGAATTTGATCCTGTTGACAGTACAGGTAATAATTTAAATACAAACTCTGTCAGACATTTTTACAAAGGCACCATTTTTTTGCAGACTTTTCACGGTACACCGAAGATGTGGATGTCGAGGACGACCACAGCAGGGTACCGACCAGTCCATGATGGAGTCGTCTTCGTCCCAGTCAAAGCGGAGAAGATTGGACAAAACCGACAAATTGCACGAGATTGAAGAAAAAAAGTTGGCGGTAATGGAAAGAATGGCAGAGGATTCCGCCAACTTCCACAAAAGTGTCCTAGAACTTCTGAAGAGTAATAAATAAAAAATAAATAAATCAAAATAAAATTATGTAAAATAATTAACCCAGTTAATGAGCGGAGTTTTTTCCTGTGCTAGGTAGGTGCTGCTGAAATCAACTAGTTTCTTACATATGTCCAAATTCTTCGAGGACGTCGTGGCCGCCTGCGCAGAAAATTAAAGGTTGCTTTACTCATCCCTGCCACGTTCATAAATTGCATCATCGTAGCATCATTTTCCTTTTGTTTTTAAAAAGTTCCTTGCTGCTGCCAAAACCAAAACAAAACTCAGCTGTTTTCTTAACTCTCAACGCATAACGCAACGCTGTGCTAATGTAAACACCCATTCTGCGTTATTGCGGCGATATCGATTTCGATAGCAAACTCAGTGTAGTGTAAATGTTGCATAAATGGTGCCACAAAGTCTTCAAAGTTCCGAAATGAAATTTCTCTCCCCATTTGCCCTTTTTATACTCTGTACCGTAGGTACACAGAGTATTATAAGTTTGTGCAAAAGTATGTAACATCCAGAAGGAAGCATCTCCGACCCCATAAAGTATATATATTCTTGATCAGCATCAACAGCCGAGTCGATATAGCCATGTCCGTCTGTCCGTCCGTCCGTCCGTCTGTCTGTCCGTATGAACGCACAGATCTCAGAGATGGTAAGAGTTAGAGGTTTGACGTGTATAGGACATATGCTTCTTATGTCTGCAGGCAGATCAAGTTTATTTTCAATTTTGGCCACGCCCCCTCCCGCCCCCGCAATTTAGAAAAAAGTCATATCTCCCACAGATTTGAAGATAGATGGCTTGTTCCTTCTGGACATATTTAGTTATTAGAATAACTTATCGATCCGCCAAAGGTATGAAGAAGATCGGATGAACGGTTTTCGAGTTATGATCAAAAGACAAAATTTCTTGGTACAGAGTATGTTATAGTCGGGCTTGACCGACTTTCTTTCTTGTTTAGTTTGAGTATCGGCAAATTTTGTTGTTTTAAGGCTTCTATAAGCTTTTCCATGGCAAATGAACTTCTGTGAAAATATTCCACAATCGCCCTGCAGTTTTTTTGAACCTCACTGATTTCTCTTAGTCCCGTTTGGACAACTAAGTTTAGCGTATGAGCAAAACAGGTTATAGAGTTCCAATTCCCAAGACGAACAGCGCTGACAAAATTTTGTCCATTGTCGGTTACAACAGCTACAAGTTTATCAGCAATATTCCACTCCTCTAATAGGTTTTTTAAAAATTAGTGTAAATGTTCTTTGGTTTGGCGATCGGTAATTTCGTCAAGGCGTAGGTACTGGATGAAGTTGTAGCGGATGATGAAGCTGTGGACGGCAGCCCCAAATCTAGAGCGGATAACGACGTTGTAGATGGCTGCGCTGAAGATATAGCAGATGAAGTGGTGGAGGACAGCGCTGAAGATGTGCGGGACAGTGATGATGTTTCAGAAATAGCTACACAAGGTATTTCGCGCACCACGTTTATGGTTGGATGTTTTAGTTTTAGGTGGCGCTGCAGATTCCCTTGCGAACCTCCTGAAATACTGAGGGACATCTTGCAATAGCAGCATTTAGCAGATTTTCCATCTGCTTCAGTAATAAAGTGGTCCCACACAGTCGATTTGTTACGTAAAGCCATGTTAAATACTACACTAAACACATTTAACAATCTAAAGCATTCGAAAGAAATGTGGTAATTCACCGGAATTCTGAAATGTTGCCAACTCAGTGTGTTTGGCAGCTCAAAAAATGAGCTATAGTTCATAAAATGAGCTATAGTTCATAAAATAAATAAATTTAACTTTAGTTCATAAAATGAACTATAGATAGAAAATGAACTAAAGTTTAAAAGTGAATAGTTCATGAAAAAATGAACTAATGAACTAAGTAATCAAAATGAACTTAAATTTCCAACATTAATGGAAATGCCCATATGTAGACTACGAAATGATATTTAGGTAGGTAGGTAGGTCAAAAAATTGATTACTAAATAAATTTGTTGTTGTTTGTAAATTTATCTTTATACTCTGTACCGTAGGTACATAGAGTATTATAAGTTTGTGCAAAAGTATGTAACATCCAGAAGGAAGCATCTCCGACCCCATAAAGTATATATATTCTTGATCAGCATCAACAGCCGAGTCGATGTAGCCATGTCCGTCTGTCTGTCCGTATGAACGCACAGATCTCAGAGATGGTAAGAGATAGAGGTTTGACGTGTATGGGACATATGCTTCTTATGTCTGCAGGCAGATCAAGTTTATTTTCAATTTTGGCCACGCCCCCTCCCGCCCCCGCAATTTAAAAAAAAACGTCATATCTCCCACAGTTTTGAAGATAGATGGCTTGTTCCTTCTGGACATATTTAGTTATTAGAATAACTTATCGATCTGCCAAAGGAATGAAGAAGATCGGATGAACGGTTTTCGAGTTATGATCAAAAGACAAAATTTCTTGGTACAGAGTATGGGCTTTACCAAGGTTCGAAACAAAACCTACGTCCAAAAACATTGAACCTAAAATATGAGTTTATATGATTGAGAAGATTTGATTGATGGCAATTGTCCACGGGCTTTAAATAAATCGGGAAATTTTTCTAATCTAAGTTTAGATTGTCATGTCACGTTTAAAAAAATAGCGAAATTTTCCTAATTTTATGATAAAGATTTTAAAGGTATTCCTATAAATTTTTCAGGAATTCGATCGTGGGTCTTAGTGCTGCCCTAGAAGAAGCCATTAAAGGTGGCTTAAAAATATCTTGGCATTTGCAAGAAAAAGATTATTTAACTATTGCAAGCATGGTAAACTCGAATCTGAAAAAGAAAAACCGCTTTTTCAAATTAAGCGGGGTTTCTAAATAAATGGTGCTTATCAGTTGACAAATGTTTTAAACGATACTTGCTCAAATATTTATAATTTGAAAAAGTATGATCATAAATACTCTGACACTTTAACAACTAAAGAGGCAGTTAATAAAGTCACACATATTGAAAATGATGTGACCAATGTGTCTACTTCACTTGAAGATATTTCCTCCAACCCTGTTGACCAAAGTTTAGTAGAGTCTACATTTAAGTGCTTCCGGAAAAATTGCAGGCTTGGAAATTAAAATTTAAATGTTGATGTAAATATGGTGGACAGTACAAAATGTATTCGTTCATTTAATAAATGTTGTCAACATTTTGTAACTGAAATAAAAGTGTTTGAATTTAAGGGTACATTTCTTAAGAGTACCACTTTGTTTTCAGAAAAGAAAGCTTCATAACACATTGTTAGAGAAATATTTTTCTCTTTTAATAATGCTTGTGGTCTGAACTTTAAGTCCACAAGAGTTAACAAAAAATCTTTCGTTGCATATGGTTACTGCAAAGATAGATCTTGTAACTATTTTAAATTTGATGGGACCTTTGATGGAACTGTGCGGGTTTACTCAAGCAGCCCGAGCTTGACCCATACTATTTATAAATTTTAAAAAATGTTGAATGCAGAGCCATAAATCGCTTTTTTACCAAAAGCGATATTAAAGGAAGCTCTGCATTTGAATTAAAATCTAAGCTGGCACTGAAAATGAACTTCGAAAGAGCTTTAGTGGGAAATAACCAAATGGTGTGAGAGAATTTATCCTAATTCAGGAATTTCATATCGGAGGAAAACGAAAAAAACGATTTTGAAAAAGATGCGTTCAAGGATGCCTACGATATGAAATGTATGGGATATTCTCATTATATCCAGCACTTATCCACTAAGGTGGAGGTATTATTATGGAATTTAGAACATATAAAATTGCTTCTAAATCACTTGAAAACTCATACGCTTCACGTGGATGCTACAGGATGTGTTGTGCAACCTATGAAATTGGCAAAGAAAAGAATATTTTTTTATTCATTGGCTGCACATATTCCTGAGCATCACATTGTGTATCCTGTGGCTCATGCGATTTTGTCAAACCACACAGCCTATGATATTGGTCGCTTTTTATGCGACCTCAATAGGTTTTGTCTTTTGAACAAATTAAAATTGCCACTTTGCAAACGGGTCGTGACTGACGTGAGTTTTGCAATAATTAGAGCAGTATTAAAAAAATACTGTGACTTAAGCATAGTAGCATTCGATGAAATGTGCTATCGCTTTTTATATAGCGAAAGTAGTGCATTCAATTTTGCACAAGCCATTATGCCAAAATTATGTGCTCTGATGTAGACAGAACCGTACGATTGGCTAACACTGACCTAAGACATTTCCTTAGAAATGCTCTGGGTTGGGGATACAATATAAGCTCCATAAAGGACTTAGAAGAATGGTTTAAAAATCTAATTCCCATTCTACTATCTTCTACTGTAAGTGAAATGGTTGTTAAAGCCATTTCATATTTTACAGATGCGAACCCAGAATCTTTACATCTTTACATTAAAATCTATTGCAGGCAAAAGACAATTGAAAACTCGTTTCGATACTTTTGCTGTTGTAATTAAAGATATGATAGGAATTCAATCTGTTAATGTAAAAGAAAACATATTATATTATTGCCCCGAAATGATAGAGGTCATTTTGGGCAAATATATTGTTTTAGCACCATTTTGGACAAATGTTATGAGCATTTTTATTGATAAGACCAATAAAAGACCCAGCAATGGTCCAATAGAATCATTTTTAAGACACTAAAGCATGGTGTCATTAAAACCAAGCAAGGACTGAAACTTGGAAGATTCATTCGAAAAATGGATGATCTTTCGAAATCAGTGGCGCGACATGTTGAACTTGCGCACCCAGAATTCATACGGTCCCCTATTCTTCATGGTGCTGTTATAAATGCCAGACCTAAAAAACGCGTTTTGAAGCAATTAACGGCCTTAAGTGAGATGTCCAATAAAAAGCTTTCTAATTATAAAGAAAGCTGGCAAAAAAAGGGCATCAAAAAACTTAAGGTCGGACTGTTTGGTCGGGATTTCTCCGGACCCCAAAAAGTTCGTGAGGAATTTGCACAATCGTGTCTTCCAAAAGACAATAATTCCAACTTTCATTTAGAGTTATCTGTTCTTTTTGAGAATTTAAATACAAATTTGAATTCCTCAGTTCCGGCAGATCATTCCTATGCTGCAAACTTGCAAATACAGGGTGCGCCATATAAAGTGTCGGTATGGCAACACTGAATAACTTTGACATTTACCAACCGATTGCTTTTGTTAGACATGTTTTGGAAACATCAATCTAGTACAATTTTGACACTATAACAACGTGCCGAAATAGTGACGCTGTTCATCGTAAATAATCGTTCAATTGTGCTAACTCAACTCAACAAATTTTGATGACCGATGAGGCCCATTTCACGCTTTCTGGTGGTGTTAATAAGCAAAATTGTCGCATATGGGGCGCGGAAAATCCACACCGCATCCATGAAATACCTTTACACGACCAAAAAGTGTCCTGGACGCCTGGTATCAAAAAGAGGCGATATTGACTGGCCACCCAGATCTCCAGATTTGACCGCCCCAGACTTCTTTTTGTGGGGCTATTTTAAAAGCAAGGTTTACGCCAGCGATCCACAGACCATTGAAGAGCTTAAGGCCAACATTCGTGCCGAAATCGCCACTTTATCGACTAAGACGCTCGAAAAAGTGATGGAAAAAAAAGGGCGCATTTTGTTGTGGCCAATAAAGGCGGCCACTTGATTGACGTTGTGTTCAAAAAGTAGTCGAAATAAATTGTACAGGACCAAATTAAAGGAACAAGATCAACATATAGCAATCGGTTGTTTGTTTTTATATTTATTCAGTGTTGCCATACCGACACTTTATATGGCGCACCCTGTATTTCGAATGACAGATCTGAATAATTTAACAACTTTAGACGTATAAAGTGATGATGTATCGATATCTGATAAATTCAGTACGATCTTATTTGGTATCAGCAGGAGGACTTCCTCCAGCGTCGCCTCCAGCCTTCCTAGGAGAACCTGCAGGCTTGCCAGCGGGACCTGCAGGCTTGGCGCGGGACCTGCAGGCTGGGCAGCGGAACCTGCAGGCTTGGAAGCGAGACCTGCAGGCTTGCCAGCGGGACGATTTCCAGCATACATTTTTATTTTTTCATTGCCGTGCTTCGGCTGCTAAAAGTCGTCTCTGTCGGGCTCGGCACTGCGCTTGTTGTATACGTGGATAGTTTGAAAAAATAAATATGTTATCCATTATGTATTATTAACTTATATATACTTACAGCATTGGTAATATTTATGTTGTCGAACGGCATTTTGACTCTTGTTTCTTGTCTTGGATCTTGTCGGCGCGCCGGGGTTCGAAGAATAGCAAAAAGGGTGGCAGCGCTGTATCCATTTCTAGGGCTGCAGTAGCAGCAGTGACCCAATGTAAAGTACCCAGCGGCGGAAATTGCCATTACATAATGGATTACTCCTAGAACCACGCATCGAAGCGTCACTCCTACATATGTAACTACATACGCATATATGTATGTGTTGGTGTGTGCGCGTCTAATTTTCAAAAGGTAAATATGATGATCCCAGCGCCTCGCCAGAAACTAAAGTGCTTTCATTCCCTAGTGGAACTAGGTATATCAAAGTCCTGGTCTTTACCATCACACGTGGTCCGCTGGAGTCGACAGTAGCCGCTTGCCAAACTCAGTGGAGACAACTAGCCCAGGGTTCGCAACCACAACACGCGGTTTTTTTAAAGGGCGTGTACCCCCGTTTGCCTGGCAGTGAACTCCGGTTGCTTCTTTCAATCTTGTGGAATCAACCACTGGATCTGTAACGCATCCACTGTGCCTGCGCCCTACCAAGCGTTTCATCAACCAGCACCCACTGTGTGTCTGTATCCCGCGCTGTTAATGACCACACCGACTTGCGTATACCGTGCACACATATTTTGAAACCATTGCCATGATTTTGAGGGACTTCTTCTTGAATTTAAGCCTAATATTATTAAATTTTAATTATTCCCTTATTGTTAAGATGTGGTATGGTATGTAGACTGAATTTTGATATATAATATATACATCTTTACTTATAACCTTTCAACACATAAAACGGCACATCAGTCAGCAGGCCTGTCGACAACGGTGAAAAAAGCTGAGTTTGTATTGTAAGTACGGCATAACCGCCTAACACCTTTCGTCGAAACGAAGTATATATCAAGAACACTATTCATACCGAGTTACATGCCTACCCAAATTTATAAGTGCGAGGCTTAGATAGGTGTTATCCAGCTGTTATTGTTCATATCCATTGGCATCATATCTAAGCGCTGCATATTCAGTTAGTTCTTAATATTTCTTTTGGGTATAATCTTTTTTTTGTCAGCAGCATCTAGCCTGCCTTTATGTTATCAATATCAAATAAGACGAGTTTCCTTATGAATCGCTTAATATATGCGCGACCACTTGAATTCAGTCCGCATATATTGGAATTGTTTCCTTAACCTTAATGAAGTTTGATTAAAATGAGTTAAATACTATATGTATATGGGCACTTGATATAACTGGTTTGCATTCCAAATGGGTAAAGGCGCGAACATCAATCGTCCTTTACTAGGTTGGGTGGTTAATAGAAGGAGAACTTGACATCTTGTTCTCCCTCCTTCTTCAAAGTTTGTCTGATTTATTTAGTGACCCCGTACGGATTGGATCCTTTATCCCTCCATCCTTACCTCTCCCGTAACTCTGTCTACTCTCTTTTTGTCTGTCTAACCATACAGTTTACTAGGGTGCAAAATATATACTTTCTATTTAGTTCATAGCCTTAAATAATATGTCTTCATGTAGAATAGTTTGATTAATTTAAAATCTAAATGAGTTTAAGTAAGTAATATTAAGGTTAGGGTTAATTTTTTTTAATTATTGTTATTTTCATTAGTATTTTTTACATTTTCATTATTATATTTATGTTTTTCATCGAATTTTTGCTTCGCACATGCGCCCTTTCTGCGTCCTAAGCGCTTGTCGAATCAACCCGACAAACTGCCTCTGGTTGAACCCATCTGTTTTCAAACTATCTGTAAATTCAAAATAATTAGTTTTCTACTTTATAAATTAGGTGAGATAAATTTTACATACCATATAGGGCATCATCAAGGCATGGAATTGTTTGAAAGACTGTTTTTCATTTATTCCGTCGTAATTGAATTCGACTATTATGTTTCTTCCAATTACATTATGAAAGTTTTTGACAATATCTCCTTTTATGATCCTTTTCAACAACTTGAACTAAAATTTAGGAGAAGAAAAGGAGAAAGAAAAAAAGGAACAAGAAAACATTAGAAAAAAAACAAAGTCCATTTATGGTTTTCACTGTAAATATATTTATGTATCCTTGTATTAGATAGAATTTTTATTTTTTTTGGTGTACGGCGTATATATTTAGATTTATAGATAAATTAATTAAATATATAAAGAAGTAGTTATATATTTATGAAATATTGATAACTAAAACCTAAGCCTTATTAACCATTTAATATTAATATTTACTTTCAATACTCACTGTCTGATTTTGTTCCGGTGGCACGTACGTCTACTCCAGTTGAAATCAAAAATCAAATGACGTGTCTTTTCGTGCCTTTCCAAAATTCGGCAAGTCATTGATACAAACTTTTACTGAAAGCAAGAGAGAGAGTAGAAATGCCAAAAAAATGCTTTTGGATAAGGGCCCCCCCGAAACGAACGAAATAGGCATCGGCTCGTGTGTGGCACGAGTCGTTGTACCTGCTTGTTCCCGATTACAATTACTTTTTCGTCATGCGTAATACATACTTTCGACAGAACACATTTAGCTCTCCGGTACATTCGCTCGCATGTAGAGAAATAAAAATGATCATGTAAAAAAATAAGGAAAATTGAATTTTCTCAAAAACATAATTAACGATTTTGATGAAACATGCAGCAAAATGCTTGAAAAATGATTGCCAACAATTGACACTACCGTGCAAAACGTGCCATTGCCTCAGAGCAACAATATCGTCGAATTTTAATGGCCACCCTGGTCACTGCTGGCATTTCTGCAAGGCGTTAGGGTGTATTATAATTTGCTAAAAAAGGAAAACTCAATTTTCTCAAAAGCGTTACTAACGATTTTAATGAAACATGCATTAAAAAATTGGTAAAATTATTGCCTACTAATGACACTACCGTGCAAAACGTGGCATTGTCTCTGAGCAAAAATAAAAGTTTGAATTTGTTAGCGGCAATTGTGGCAGCGTGACCTTTGCTGCTGATGGCTCACGGCGCCGCAGTCGCTAGCGCCACTCTCGATGGCGCCACTGTCGCTGTCACTGTTGTTGACGCTGGCGCCACTGTCGCTGGCAGCCTTAGCGGTGGAAAACCTGAAGCCGAGCCAACCCCACTGTTATGCGATTTTCTCAAAAACTGCACTAACGATTCAGCTGAAATTTGCTAGGTATACTCTAGAATATCCCCCCTTTAAGCTTATATACCGTTCAATTTGTGCCATTGCCTTGGGACTTAGCAACTGGCGCATATTTTTAAACGTAATTTTTTGAATGTTTTTTGTATGGGAATTTTTTGAGGTTGATCCACTGTTAGCCGATTTTCTCAAAAAATGTATTATCGATTGAGCTGAAATTTTATATGCATATACTTGAATATATGCCCGAAATTTTGGCACACCGTGCTTATCATGCCATTCCCTGGGAGAGGATATAGCCTAAAATGTGGCAAGCCGATTTTTTTAGTGTCATATTTTCGGTATGTGCAGTGCTCAAACCCACCCAAACCTAACAAAACAATAGGTAATGCTTTTCTTAACATTTTGCAATTTAGTTTGTCGCAAAAAGTTAAGTAGTCCCGGAAATATTTAAGAAATAAAATAATCATTTTGTGCCACACTCCACCGTTCCAATTCGACGCTAAAAAGTTGACGCTATTTTTACGCTATTTTGACTCACATATAAAGTATCGCATTCTTTCCCTCAAGGCGATTTTTGGGGGATATATCGCCAATTTACCGAATGGACGGGAAAAATGCGATAACACATATCGCCAAGTAATGCCCTTTAAAATATGATGATTTAACTTAATCACATTGTTTTATTCGTTAAGCGCTGCAGCCACAACCTGATGGTTGTGGCGAATGTGATTGCACATCTGGGGCATGCTTGTTTTGGTGCGTTTGCAGAGGGAACATTTCAAATATGAGCGATATGGCCCACTCTTTTTTTTTAACCTCAATGGTGGCTCTAGCTCTTTTTGTCTCTGAAACTAGACAGACAGACGGACATGGCTATATCGTTCGACTATTGATGCTGATCAAGAATTTATAAACTTTATGGGGTCGGAGATGTTACCTTCTTCCTCTTACATACATTTGCAAGACTTTAGTATACCCTTTTTATACCCTTGCAAAGGGTATTATAATTTTGCCCAGAAGTTTGCAACGCATAGAAATATTCATTTCCGACCCCATAAACTATATATATTCTTGATCAGGGTGACGAGCTGAGTCGATTGGGCTTTGTCCGTCCGTCTGTCCGTCCGTCCGTCTGTCTGTCTGTTTCTACGCGAACTAGTCTCTCAGTTTTAAAGCTATCGAGCTGAAACTTTGCACAGAGTCTTCTTTTTGCTGCACACTACTAATATGTCAGAACCGACCGGATCGGATGACTATATCTCATAGCTCCCATAGGAACAATCGGTCGGAAAACTAGTTTTAGTATGAAAATCTTTTTTCCTTTCAATGGAAACGTCTCCAAACTGTGTAATCGTAGGTTTTATATGTTTTTTTATAATCCTACCAATTTTTATTAAAATCGGACAACTATATGGTATAGCTGTCATACAAAAGATAGGTCTGAAAAACAGTCTTAGTTAGGAAAACTTTTTTGTTTTTAATGGTAGCATCCTGCAATTTTGTATTTGTTTCTTCTCGTGCTTTTACATAATTCTACAAGTTTTTGTCCAAATCGGATGACTATATCATATAGCTCCCATACGAAAGACCGGTCGGAAAATAGAAAAAAGAGTATTTTTTGAAAATCTTTAAGCGAGCACTTGCAAGGGTATAAAAAGGAGTGGGCGTCGTGGAACACCCGGTACGAGCGAAGCTCTTTACGAGGGATAATCGTAATCTGATTTAAAAATACAATACTGGCAAAACAATATAAAGTAGTTTTGTGTTTGTATTGTAAACAGGGATGCAAACCGGTTCTGGACCGAACCGGTTTTGAACCGAACCGAACCGCTTATTCCAGCTGGTGAACCGAACCGCAAACCGAACCGGCTTCCTTTAAGAATTGCTGAACCAAACCGAAAACCACAAATAAAATCGGTTCGGTTCGGTTCAGTTCTCTGACGAGTTTTAAGACGGGACTCGCTTTCCTCTAGCCAATGATACTTATTAATTTGGGAATTTGAATCGGGATCATTTTTCTACATTTCGTTAGACTCTATAAATTCTTACCGATGCCGGAACTTTTAAGGATGTCAATTTAAGAACAAGTAATCTTGCAAGTCTTCTGTAATTGCCCTCCGATCTCTTAATATACATACCATCAATCTACATTCTTTCATCTAGTGGACAATATTTGGAATTTTCTGTAATATTTCTTCACTTTAATTCAATCCTAACCAGGGGAGTTTTTACACTTTTCTATTCTAATCTTTTCTAGCCGACATTCTCTGTTTTCGAAGATCGTTCCTCAAGGAACATATAGACGAATCCTTTGAATCCGGAAATAATATATTTGGGACAATCTTCTAAGGATTTTAAAGATATTCAAATAGGAATTCAATTTGAAAGTGTGCAAAAGTCACATGACAATAGAAATCATAATGTACCTTTGTGAACCACTGAACCGAACCGGAACCGCGGTTCAGTCAGCTCAAAAAACCATGTAATGAACCGAACCGGCGGTTCAGAAACTGTCTGAACCACTGAACCGAACCAGTCTTTATATTCGAGTGGTTTGCATCCCTGATTGTAAATGTAAGAGCAACGTTAGAGCATAAACCAAGACCCACATAGTGGTGTTTGAAAGTTATCGATAGTGAGCACAATTGATAGCCTTGAAAATCGTTAACAGTAAAAGTCGAACCTGACAAAAATAAAAGCTAAGGGCGCTAAAGGAGAAATCGCTCAAAACTGGACCGACTGACTAAACCGTGATGGCCAAACGGCTCCGGAGCATCGAATGACGATTCGTAAATGTAAAACCTGATTCATGGCGGCAGTTCGAAATACCATATCGCTATCGTGATACTAGCAGACGCCTGGGCGACGCACAATGACCAGACTCGCGAATTTTGCATTTCAAAAATCTCTTACTTCAATTTCTTGAGAACAATTTTAAACTAAAACGAGAAAGCTAAGCTTACTTTGTCTGTGCCGAAGTTTTTATACCCTTGCAAGTGTTCGCTTAAATATTTCAAAAAATACTGATTTCCCATTTTCCGACCGATTGTTCGCTTGGATGCTATTTGATATAGTCATCCGACTTGGCCAAAAATTTGTAAAATTATATGAAAGCATGTGAAACAAACCAATGCTAAATTGCAGGTTGCTACCATTAAAAACAAAAATGCGGACTTGCCGAAGTCAATCTTCACGGATTGTCAGAGAGAGACAGACATATTTTTCTGTCGTACATATGCACGCACGCACTGACTGAGCTCACACACAAACGTTCACAAGTTCATACGCACAAAAAAGATCTTTTGAGAAAGCGGTCTCTGCAAAACGGTTTCTGCAAAACGGTTGGCAAAAGACCGAGACAGAAAAAACAAAAGCAAATGTGTTGTCTCCTCTCCCAACCGAACACAACCAGAGAGCGCATTTAAAGGTTGCTTCCGTCCCTCTCTGTCAACGTGCCGCACGTAACCGTTTTTTTTCTGACAACTGCAAAGAGAGGACCGGTTGTTGCGAACTCTGCTCACAGCCTACATGCTGCTATCGCTTTCTTGCACAGACTTTCTCTCTTTCGACCTTCCAAAATACCTAGATCTGGTGCGAAAATAGTTAAATTGGCAACACTGGTTAGCAGACTCCAGTGTAAGCAGAGACATGAGGCAATAGTATAAGGTGGTCTCGTCGGCAAAAAGTAGTCCGTTAACAATGCCAACAATAAGAACAACGAGAAAGCCAAGCTAACTTCGTCTGTGCCGAAGTTTTTATACCCTTGCAAGTGCTCGCTTAAAGATTTTCAAAAAATACTCTTTTTCCCATTTTCCGACCGATCGTTCGAATGGGAGCTATAAGATATAGACATCCGATTTGGACAAAAACTTGTAGAATTATGTAAAAGCACGAGAAACAAACAAATACAAAATTGCAGGATGCTACCATTAAAAACAAAAAAGTTTTTCTAACTTAGACTGTTTTTCAGACCAATCTTTTGTATGGCAGCTATACCATATAGTTGTCCGATTTTAATAAAAATTGATAGGATTATAAAAAAACACATAAAAAATACGATAACAAAGTTTGGAGACGTTTCCATTGAAAAGACAAAAGTTTTTCATACTTAAACTAGTTTTTCGACCGATTGTTCTGACATATTAGTAGTGTTTAGCAAAAAGAAGACTCTGTACAAAATTTTAGCTCGATAGCTTTCAAACTGAGAGACTAGTTCGCGTAGAAACAGACAGACAGACGGACGGACGGACAAAGCTCAATCGACTCAGCTCGTCACCCTGATCAAGAATATATATAGTTTATGGGGTCGGAAATGAATATTTCTATGCGTTGCAAACTTCTGAGCAAAATTATAATACCCTTTGCAAGGGTATAACAAGCGAAAAAAACGAACGCGTCGGCAGCAGAGAGTGCGGCAGAAAATGAGAGAGCGTATATAATTTGCTGCATACATGAAAGTTGCATACATACATATACATGCACGCACTGAGTGAGCTCACACACAAACGCTGCTGACTTTGCAAAGTCAAAAGCGTAGCCAAAGAAATCTGTCGCAAAGACAATCGTTTTCTGGATTTACCCCCCAGTCGACCGTCCGTAAAAGAGCTTCGCTCTAAAAACTTCGGCACAGACGAAGTTAGCTTGGCTTTCTCGTTACTCTTCGAGTAACGGGTATAGCAATATAAGTATCACGAACTATTATTCGATTTTACAAGGAAGACCACTGATGCGGTGTGAATTGATCATTGATTGCTCTTCGAACTCTTAATACTTCTGTCAACAGTCTGCGTTCTAATCTTTGAAGTTGTTAACAAATTTCGGACAATATTCCCAATATTCTGCTGTAACTTCACCGTAATCTAAGCCATGGCAGCTTTCTCTCGCCTGATGACAGACAATCGAAGTGGAATCCTACAACTTAAAAATGTTTTCTTGAAACTCATTTTCGAAAGTGTGCAAAAGGGTTAATTTTTACCATAAAAATCGAATAAATTTATAATAAATTAAGAGCAAACTATTGAAATGAACCAAAAGTTCGGCGATTCAAATACTGTGTGAAACACTGGACCTTTCCTTATTTTTGAGCGGCTTGCTTTCCTGAAATGTGTTGGTTCGAAATTAATATAAATAACACTTAGTTGTCTGGTCACTGGACCGATTTTCGTTTTATGTGTTGTATGCAAGGCTGGAAATCGTATAACAAATTACCTCGAGCTAGAATACAAATTTACTTAAGTTTGCGGGGAAATTGTTGGGTTGAGCTGGGTTCCATCGTGCTGCTTGAGCAGGATAAATTCTCTCATGCTGCGAGATACGAAATGGTAAACGCATTCTATCATTCGAGCCGAGTGAGCCGAGCCCACCACTCGCCCAACGTGGATTTAAATTTAATTCGTTTCTTTTATTATAGGAAGTGTATTTGCAATCATTTGTGTGTGTGTGTGTGTCGTCGATCTAAAACAAATGCTATTCCTCCTCCTCTTTATCCTTGCGATGGGATTTCTTTTTGTCGCCGCGACTACTGGAGGATGTGGTGCCGGAGGCTGAGGTGGCGCTGCTGCTTGTTTTGCTGGTGCGTTCGCTGCGCTCTTTTTCACGCGATTTGGATTTGCGACGGCTGGACTTTTCCCGCGAACGCGATCGACCCTCACGCCGTGAGCTGGACGACGATGTCGACTCCTTATCTTTATCCTTGTCCTTGGCCTCTTTATCCTTGTCCTTATCCTTGTCTTTTTCCTTGTCTTTGTCCCGAGAGCGTTCCTTGTCGCGATGTCGTTCACGCTCCTTCAGATCACGCTCCTTGCGCTTCTCATCCTTGAGAATGTGTAAATAGTCGTCAAAATATTCCTCACGGTATGCCGAGTCTAGAGCACGATATCGAGGATCTGCTTCGAACTTCTTTTTAATGTCATACCAACGCGTGTGGCGCTCAATGTCGTGCCGTTCGCGCAGCATATCAATAAAATCTTTGCGGAGCTGAAAAACAGAACAAAGTTTCAGAGTGATGCGTTAGAAATGGCAGTGAGAGGTGGGGAAACCACTACCTGATCTTTTTTGAGCTGCTTGTCCTTGTCCCGTCGCCTTCGTTCCCGTTCTTCCTCATAGTTTCGATCTGCGGAAGAAGAGGAGGAGGAGGATGAGGGAATGTTGGTGTGGTTGTGGCCATTATTATTCCCACCCATGGGCATCCTTTGAGGCGGGGGCATGCCCATTCTCATTTGCGTCGGCGGCCCATTGCCTGGACCCATCATCAAGCCAGGAGGCGGTCCCATGCCTACGTAGAGAGCAGGAATCAACTCAATGGTGCTAAAATGTTGGATTCAAGACTTACTCATATTGGGTGGCATGCGCATATTGGGCGGCATCATGCCTCTCAGCTGCGGAGGGGGTCCGCCCATTTGTGGGGGCGGCACATTCATTCCTGGCGGCGGTTGCTGCAGATGATGACCGGCATGTCCCGGCGTCAGCTCTTTAATGCCCGTGGGCACCCAACCGGGGGTATTATCATTACCCCATTGCGATTCCTGAGTTGGCTCATAGCCATAGTCGAAGGGTTCCGGCTCATGGAAGAAGGGTTCTTCGGAGGCACCGGGAGGCGGGAAATTGGGTGCCATGTGACCCAGGCTACCTCGCGAGTACTCCCGGCACTCGGCAGTCATCACCTGGATGGCATTCTTCTTCACACCGCCACCCATACCACCACCAACTCCGACGCCTCCCACGTCGCCGCCCGTTGTGGAGATGGGACGCGGCGGCCGTTGCATTAGGCCCACTCCCGGGCGCGGTGGCTGTTGGTGCATCATACCGGGTGGAGGCATGCCAGGTGGCGGCATTTGCATGCCACCATCCATGCCCATGCCCATTGGCTGCATGCTGTGCATTCCGGGCGGGCCCATCATATTCATGCCCGGATCCGATAAAATGCCAATCGGAGCATTTTGATTCATATTCTGCGTGAGACTGGCCAAGCCCACACCGCTCTCGGCCACCCGGAATCGTTTCTGACGCTCACAATACGCGCGCCACGTCTCCTCGTTGAATCCATAGTTAAAGTAGTCGGTTATATCCGCTCCAGGCTTGCGCCAAGGCTTCTCCTCCAGCGAATCGATGCTAAACTCATGCACAGCCACACCGTTGATGGTGCCCGCCCCTTCGAAATCCTCAATGCTGAATTTACCCGCCTGAGCTGCCGGCTTGGCCTTATCGGCGCCACTGGCTCCGGCCAACAAATTGGGACGCTGTTTAATATTAAACGTATTGGTGGCTGCTTTAATATCTCCAATGACCACATTAATATCATCATCGGAATCATCATCGTCATCCTCCTCGGAACCAGAGCCTGTGCGTTCTTTTCTGCCGCCCGTCACTGCTGGCCCCGTGCTTTCGGGCATCTCCTCATCTTCTAGTGGTGGCGTGCCACCCCCTTCGCCATCCGTACCATCTCTGCCCTCCCGATCTGTGGTGTCTGGCAATGCCTCCTCATCCTCCTCCATTTCCTGGGCGGGATCATCGAATTCAGCGTACTCCGGCACCTCTTCCTTCGGATAGGGCAGACTACTTGAGGCAGACACGGCAGTGGCAGTGTTCGAAGCCGGCTTTTCGACGCCTTGAACCGCGTGCTCTGGTGCCAGCGCCTCCGGGCTGTTGTCATTGTCATGATCATTTGTCGTCGAGTCGGGATTCGAGGTGCCATATAGCCAGCTATCCTCGTTGGTATCATCAGCCATGATTGTGTTTCTCAAAAAAATGCACTGAATGGTTTTGGCGTAGAGTGACCGTTCGCAGGTAAGAACAAAAATACCCAAGTCGGGAAATAAAATTTCCCCGCTTTATTTGTATTTCCCATCTCTATCAAAATAGTGGTTTGGTAATTTAGCAATCTGTTAGGTTCAATAACCAGGAAAATTCAAAATTTGAATGTTTCGTATGAACTATGAAAATTTAGCAATTTGCTGTCTCTTAAACTTAAATTCAGAGACTCTCATAGAGAAAGTTTTAGTAAACTCAAAGCAAATGCTTCTCTTCGGATGTGCGACGAAAAAGCGATAAAGAGTTAGCGACGAATTTGGAGCGATTTTTTTTTTAAATTTCTCTCGTTTTCCATAACTAATACTACGTTTATGCTTACAAAAAACCATGGTTTCAGATCATGATTTTTCCAAAAAATACAAGCATAAACACAAAATCATGATTTTTTGCTACACACGAATTTTGACTATGGATTTTGAGAAAAACCATGATTTCTTACATAGGTGGCATCTCACTGTAGAAATATCGGGTTTTTTATATGACAGGTTAAAGGCCTGTTCCCAGGACCGCGGAAAATTTAGGACGCGAAATTGCAAATTATTAACTTAGCATCCACATAAATTTTTAGTATGGCCATTTATAAGCCAAAATGGCAAAATAAAGAAACGGCCACATTGGTGGTCAGCTGTTGTGGCTGCTCCAGCTGGAAGCCACCGGCACTTCCACTTTTAGCGCGCTTGCCGCGATGATACCTCAGACTGTCTCTGTCTCTAATTCGCTGAGAGGCATTTATTAATTAATGCGATTAAGTCCAATACAATTAACTAACCTCCTTTTATTATTTCCGCGCCAACATTTTCCCACGCACTCTTCACTTTTATGTGGTCAAAGTGTTTTTTGTCTGTGATATCCCACATTCAAGATCGGAGCTCAACTGCCTTTATAAGAGCAACTTTGTCCTTGCTGTTGAAACTTTCAGTACGCTTCCTTCTCCGCTCCTACTTTTTTCCCTCCGTTGTTTCCATTTTTGACGATAAAATAATTGACTGCGCTTTATTTTGTTTCTGGCAACAGCTGTTGTACAGTCCACTCACGATCCAAAGCGCTATCGATATGTCAACTATCGATAGGCTAATTGTGTATTTATTTTTGCTTCCTCAGAACATAGAAAATAAAAGCAGCGGCGGAAACTTTTCGCCGCTGTTTTTATACCCGTTACTCGTAGAGTAAAAAGGGTATACTAAAGTCGTGCAAATGTATGTAACAGGCAGAAGGAAACATCTCCGATATCATAAAGTATATATATTCTTCATCAGCATCAACAGCCGAGTCGATATAGCCATGTCCGTCTGTCCGTCCGTCCGTCCGTCTGTATGAACACCTAGATCTCAGAGACTAGAAGAGCTAGAGCAACCAAATTTTATACGTAAGCTAGTATTGTCTCTAGGCAGATCAAGTTTGTTTCAAATTTTGGCCACGCCCCCACCCGCCCCCGCAATAAAAAATAATGAATAACTCCCACAGTTTTTAAGATATCGAGCTCAGATTTTGCAGTGTAGTCTATGTGGTCAATATCTACAATCTCACAAATTTTCAAAAGGATCGGATAATAAATGGCCGAGTTAAAAAAATGTTGCATACTTATCCGAGCTGAGCTGAGTAACGGGTATTTCGAAGTCGGGCAGGGCCGACTTTAACTTACGCTCTCGTTTTTTATATGGAGTTCGTCATAAAAATTTATTTTCCGCGGTCCTGGGAACAGGCCTTAAACAGGCGCATTTTTAAAAGCGTAACAGTACAACAAAATCAAACTCTGTTCGACCTCCATGAATGCTTCCCATTTTTCCATAGTATTTGATGTCCGTCAAAAAAGAGTTCGAAAAGTTAGCGTCGATTTTGGAACGATGGAAACTGGAACACCGAGGAGTTTTTTGTTTTTCAATTAAATCTGTATTAAGCAATCAAATTAAAAAACTTTGAATGCTAAATTGTTAAGAAATGAATAAACTATTGATTTAAATAAGTTTTGGGTGGATTTATGTTTTGCAGGTACTTTAAAAATCCATTTGAAAATTCGCCTCCTCCCGTTTTGAGTCATATCCCCACTTTCAGGATATGTACCATAACAAGGTATATGCCATTGGATAGAACACATATTTGAGCGTGTTTTAAAACAAAAGTCATGCAAATCGTGTAAACAGTTTTTGAGTAAAACGTCTAACAGTGGACCAACCTTATGTTTTCCTCCATACAAAATGGCCAATAAAAATTGTTTGCATGAATCAAGACATATATCTCCACTTTCGGGTGATGTACCATAATAAGCCATATACCATTGGAAAGGTAACATATTCAGGAGTGTTTTAAAAGAAAAATCATGCAAATCGTGTGAACAGTTTTTGAGAAAATCTTTTAACAGTTGATCAACCTCTAGCGTTTCTCATACAAAATTACCCAAAAAAAACATTTTTTTAAGTCCAGCCCCATAACTCCACTTTCAGCAGATGTACCATAATACGCCATATGCCATTGGATAGGACACATATTCAGGAGTGTTTTAAAAGAAAAATCATGCAAATCGTGTGAACAGTTTTTGAGAAAATCTTTTAACAGTTGATCAACCTCTAGCGTTTCTCATACAAAATTACCATTGGATAGGACACATATTCAGGAGTGTTTTAAGAGAAAAATCATGCAAATCATGTGAACAGTTTTTGAGAAAAACGCTTATCAGTGGGGGTGCCTTGTCTTGATATTTAAAAATGATAAGAAGGGCGCCAGTTTAGCAGTCGGAACCAGTCATGGAACCAGCGCTGAAAAACTGAATGAAGAAAATAAATATACAAATTATTAATTTATAATGTTAAATTAAGGCTTTCTGTACAATTATAAAAAATCCTCAATAAAATGTTCAACATCCAACTTATTCGGACCTTTTTGAGTATAACCATAAAACTCGTTGGTAACTTTTCTAAAGAACGTGGATTTCAATTCTCTTTAGTATAAGAAAAGAATTATCGCAATCGTGTGAACAGATTTTGAGAAATTCAATTTTTTTTATATTTCCATGTTAGTGACCATTAGTCACTGTCTGTGACCCAATGTGGCCATACTACTTATTTCGACATCACTATGCTTTTAAGACTTTCTGGCAGCTCTAGTGCCTGGCGCTGCCATGTGCATAGTACTGCCGCCTTTATTTTGGAAGTAGTGACTGTCACTGACTGAGACCCAGTGTGACCATATTACTCATTTCCACATCACTTAAGACTTTCTGGCAGCTCTAGTTCCAGGCGCTGCCATACTGTTAATTCATTGGTATTGCGCACCACGAGCAAAATGAATATTACACTCAAAAACATTAAAAATATTAAGGGACCGGTAAGTATTCTAATTGTTATGTAGTCTTGTACCAAAGTTTGTATGTAGGAACAAAAACTTAAATTTATTTGTATTTGTAGAGTTCCATTAATGTACCATCGCGCGTGTCTTCACATGGCTCGGTGCAGAAGCATGGCCATAAGCATTGGCAGCACCGGCGTGGTGTCCGAGGAGCACTAAATTGTGGAGGAGGGCACGGCATCCCCGAGGTCGAAGGACAAGTCGGTGGCAACGACGTCTTGCGGCCCCCCAACGATAAAGGTGGACGAGGCAGGGGTGGCAAAGCGACTCGTCCCCTCACCGGGAAAGGAGGACGAGGTGGGGGTGGTCGACATCGCCGGGCTGGACGACACATTAGTCGCCGGCCACAGGAATTGGCCACATCAGTTAAAGCCGAAGTGGTGGAGGAGGTGGAGCTCATCGACTTGACGAGTGAGCCCGATCTCACCGAGGAGCCAACCCCGAACCAAGTGGAAGAAGACTCGGAGGGGAATTTAGTAGACATAAGAAAACTTAGCATTAATTAAATTAGCGTTAAGTTGAATTTAGAGTCTTAACCCTTAAATAAAATAAAAGAAAATGATTTAAGTTAGTAAATCCAATATTTTTATTTCTATTAATATAGCTAGAACATTTTAATAAATTGGCTTTCACGACGTTTTCAGAAAATGAATATGTTCATGTCGAACAGACCATGTCATAGGCTATGTCCCAAGTCTGTGAACCGGTTCGAGACTGTTCAACAATAGGTTAAACTCATTTCCGCACCACCAATGAGGTAGAGTTTATGGCGCGTTTTTTTTAAAGTGGTATCCCCAACAGGCCTACTCCACATTAAACTCAGCAGACTGTTAGCATTAAGATGCTTCGCTAAGTTAAAATTTTGACCATCTCAGCAGACTGTTAGCATTAGGATGCTTCGCTAAGTTGGCCTTTTGACTAACTCAGCAGACTGTTAGTATTAGGATAGTCTGCTGAGTTAGTCAAAAGGCCAACTTAGCGAAGCATCCTAATGCTAATGGTCAGAATTTATTTTATTTTAATTTAATTTAAAACCAATTTATATCAATGTAGATCAAAAAGACGACCTGATTTGATACAGCCATGTCCACCTGTCCGTCCATATCTATTTGGATTGGGTTTACCTATTCTTCTACAAACTTTGTCTCTTTGGGTGGGTTATTAAATTGGTTTTAAATTCAATTAAAATAAAATAAATTCTATAGTGGCTATGGTTTTGTGCAGAAAATCTAATATTCTAAGGCTTCTAAACTTGCCTCTATTTTTGTATTTATATATTATAGTTATCCCTTTATTTTCTGAAACAAGTTTGAACGTATCCATATATCTATTGTAGCAGAAGTGATGAAAAATAGAATATTTATTTATTGTAAATCCATTTGAAGAAAAACGTATCCAAAATTATTCATTATCTAAACGATAGTTTATGAGGCTGATTATTCTATTTCTATCTAACAAATGTTTACCATCTCTACTAAAACGTTCATCACTTATTCAAGTAGATAGAAAATGCAGCCTTGCCAGAGTAGCCAAATTTTGGCCAGAGACAAAAGTTGATATTTCTCCCAAACCCTCCACATGATTTTAATGAGTGGGTGGGCAAAAGACGCGGAATTAACTCTATTTTAATCCGTCATACCGCGCATTGGGCTTCGCGAGCTAGTAATTTTGCTATTTGGCTAGCGACGAATTAGGGTAGTCGCTCACAGCCATTTTATATGGGCTGCAGCATGGCCGCTGCTGCCGATAACTTGGCGGCTGAAACAAAAGTTGATATTTCTCCCAAACCCTCCACATGATTTTAATGAGTGGGTGGGCAAAAGATGCGGAATTAACTCTACTTTAATCTAGCATGCAGCTTACTAGGCTACGCGAGCTAGTAATCTCGCTATTTAGCTAGCGACGAATTAGGGAGGCCGCTCACAAGCAGTTCAAAAATGCCGAGAATCGATTAGTATTTGTACTGGTTCCGATACTGAGCTGGTTCCATAACTGGCGCGGGCTGAATATTTTTTGGACTACCGCATTTAGACCCCCACAAATCATCACTTTTCTCCCAAACGCTCCTCATGATTTTGATCTAACTTTTACTAAAATTCAGCCAAAACCACAGCGAACACGCAGGTATACCGTGCAATGCCCTACGCGAGCTGTGAATCGAGAAATTAGCGATCATTTGCAAGCCTTTGCAAATCGGGTGCAATTTGTATGGGGCGGCCAGGAGGTGGTCGCACTATATTGAAGATTGCTCGAAAACGCTCCACATGCTTTTGATCAAACTTTTATTGAAAAACAGACAAAGCCATGGCGAATACGCACATATATCGTGTATACCCCTACGCGAGCTGTTGAGAAGTTGAGATATATTCAATTTAGTGGAATGTCAATTTTTCAACACCACGTTTTTAATGCCAAAAAAGGTTGAAACCAACCCCCAATACCGTAGGTACATAGAGTATTATAAGTTTGTGCAAAAGTATGTAACAACCAGAAGGAAGCATCTCCGACCCCATAAAGTATATATATTCTTGATCAGCATCAACAGCCGAGTCGATATAGCCATGTCCGTCTGTCCGTTTGTCTGTCTGTCCGTCTGTCCGTCCGTCTGTCTGTCCGTATGAACGCACAGATCTCAGAGATGGTAAGAGATAGAGGTTTGACGTGTATGGGACATATGCTTCTTATGTCTGCAGGCAGATCAAGTTTATTTTCAATTTTGGCCACGCCCCCTCCCGCCCCCGCAATTTAGAAAAAACGTCATATCTCCCACAGTTTTGAAGATAGATGGCTTGTTCCTTCTGGACATATTTAGTTATTAGAATAACTTATCGATCCGCCAAAGGAATGAAGAAGATCGGATGAACGGTTTTCGAGTTATGATCAAAAGACAAAATTTCTTGGTACAGAGTATGTTATAGTCGGGCTTGACCGACTTTCTTTCTTGTTTTTATTTTACAATAACAAATTATTCAAATTCACTTCAAAATTTTCCAAAATAGTGAAAAATTAAAATTAAAAAACTCGACAGCGTTACCTGGGAAAACTATTATCTAACAAATAAACTTTGGTTTTTTGATTTCGGATGATCCAGCACCAAGTTATGAGGGGCACCGCAATTCACCTTTTTTCCGAGAGACTTGCGAATATTTGCTGCCATTTCCGTGTTTTTTAATATTTCTTCATGAAAATTTTATACAACATTCTTTAAATGTCATACTTGAATGTGCTTTAAGTTTCATTAAAGAGATTTTAACTGTGTCGTCACAAAAAATTCACAAAAAAGTGCATTTTTTCGTGCGAATTAAGCTTACCCCCCGCAGCTTTAAGCTTACCTACTGCAGCATCAAAATTTATGCTGAGCGTATAATTTTCTTCGTACAGAGTATGTCATAGTCGGGCTTGACCAACTTTCTTTCATGTTTTTTAATGCGCAGAAAAAAAAGATCACGATATTTAGTATCAATCGGGTATTTTTTCAGTATCGAATTGGCCTTCATCTGAAGAATACCCAGTTGATATGTTCGAAAATATCACTCGTACATTTCGAACATATCAATGTGAAATGTTTCAGATCAACAATCTGATATATGTTTATATCCTTGATATATTTTTATAGTATCAATGCAGTATTTTCACAATACCTGTACACGACATGGCTGAAATATTTAATATATATTTTTATAATATCATAAGGGTATTAATGTATTTCCAATGGTGTATTTAATAATATCAAAGCTATAATTTTGTCAAAGATGTTTTTGAATAATAACACAGGGGAATAATTACACTTTTTCTATGCTGCAGCCACTTTGATGAACAATTCTGGTTCAGTTTTGTCCACTGATTACAAAACTGGTCTCGGTTTGGCTCCATCAGCTTTTGTTTTAAAGATATAGCGGAAAATGTGTTTTGCACGTTTTTTTTGATTTAAAAAAATTATGGAGGTCACAAGGAGCAACAATTTCTGGGTTTATTAGTCTTATTTGACAGAGCACATATCAATGCAGCCCAAAAAAATCAAGCGAGCAGCATCAGCAAGCCCGAAGGTGCCCAAATTGGTCTTTGAAGAGTCATTCCTTAGATTATGGCAAATTTTTCAAATTTGATCGTCATGTACAAGCCATAGCGGTGGTCGAATTTTTATTTCAACAGCTTTAGCATATAGCCCAAAGACCCTTCTATTTTCATGAATTTCGTTGCATTTATATCAGCTTGATGAACAAAGCAACATGCGGTTAGTCCCAATAAAATGAATTAAAATTTATGGCAGGCCAACTAGATTCATACACGAAATGTTTATAGGATATATTAAAAGACTACGTGATCTAACATAGACCTTACATTTAAAGTCAATCAAATGTGCAATAATAACATTAAGGCACTACTAGATTCCAATAATTTCAGCTCAATTCATTGTTTGCTTAGGTTAGGTTGGGTAGTTCCGGCTGATCCAAGATGGGACCGGATGATTATTTAGGTCCGTTTGACTTAGAAATCCAGGAGGATCTTTGACGTTTTGGCGAAAGCCAGCTCTAGTAGTCAATATTATTTATCGATCCGCCAAAGGATTGGTGAAGATCAGATGATTCATAGTTCATGGTATGAGCAAAAGAAGGTTACCTCCCTCAGTCTTAGAGATATAATTAAAAACGTGATTTTAAAGACTAATTTACTACTGTGAGCAAAAAGTAAGGTGTAAGGGTCAATTTAAACTTCGCGGGCCTAACAATTCGGGCAGGTTTTTTTTTTCTTGAGTTGGCAGGACTGTTGATGACATCTGTGCCAAATTTCATGTGAATGTCATTATCAGTAATATATTTACGCTTGTGTTTTCCAAACGACCAAGAGTGCATTTTTCGATTTTTACAATGTCTGAGCAGAGAAGTGCCATCAAATTTTGTTTGCGGAATGAAATTTCGGCTGCGGAAACGTTGAGGATGTTGCGGAAGGCCTTTGGTGATTCTACCATGTCACAAAAAAATGTTTATAAGTGGTACAAAGACTTCAAAGAGGGTCGAGAACGTGTGGATGACTTGGAGCGCTCCGGACGACCATCGACGTCAACAGATGATATGATCGGAATATCAGAAGGATCTGTGAAAACCATTTTGAAAGACCATTTGGGCCTACGAAAAGTCAAATCTCGTTTGGTACCGAAAGTTCTCAATTTCTTGCAAAAAAGTCATCAAAAATTCGACGCATATCGTTCCGCAACCACCGTATTCGCCTGATTTGGCTCCGTGTGACTTCTGGCTATTTCCAAAACTCAAGAGACCACTTCGGGGAACGCGTTTCGACTACAAACAAATTCAACTTACTTTTTGCCCACAGTAGTATTTATATTCAAGAAAATCATTCAGAAACCACAACTAAGTACTAAAAAATTTTCTTTTGTAAGATTTTCTTGATTGACTTGGTTTACAAGGGCTGTTTTTAATGCTCCAACAATAGTCCGCCATCATGTGAGTATCCCAGTGACCCTGGTAACGTTCCTCCATAGTTCGAATATCTTGATGAAACCGTTCGCCTTGTTCTTCACTCAGATCACCAAGATTTTCAGGGAAGCGGTCCAAATGGCTGTGGAGGAAGTGTACCTTGATGCTCATATTACAACCAAGCTCCCGGAAGTGTGACAACATCTGTTCAATATGATCCGCATAGCTTTCATTCTTTTTGTTTTCCAGAAAATTTTGTGTAATCCAAACGAATTCAATCCAGGCACTTTTTTCAATATCAGTCATATAACTATACAAGTTTTCATCCTTTATCAGCCTTCTTATTTGTGGACCATCAAAAATTCCGGCATTAAGTTTCTCTGTGCTCAAATTATAAAACTTTTTATACCCTGTTCCCATTGAAAATGGGAAAAGGGGGATCATGAAGTTGTGCGAATGTATGTAACAGGGAGAAGGAAAATTTTCCGACCCCATAAAGTATATATATTCTTGATCAGCATGAACAGCCGAGTCGATATAGCCATGTCCGTCTGTCCGTCTGTCCGTCTGTCCGTCCGTCCGTCTGTCCGTCTGTCTGTCTGTATGAACGCGTCGATCTCAGAGACTATAAGAGATAGAACCACAAATTTTTGCACGAAGGTAGATTTATGCTGTACGCAGATCAAGTTTGTTTCAGATTTGAAAAATTCCACCCCGTCCCCCTTTTATCCCCAAAAAACCTAGACCTCCTCTATAAATCCAAGACCTAAAAAGCCGTCAGATCCACAAGCTTCAAGTTAGAGCCTCGTGGTTTAGTATACATCAAGCTAGGCTCAATATCTATCTATTCTGAGTACAATCAGATCGGACCAAAAACACCGGAGTTATAAGCGAAACAGTTGAGCTGATAAAAGCAGCCCCCCAGTTGTTGATCAGGACTAGAAAAGTATTGCCTACATTTAGGATGACATCTTCAAAAATTCAAAAACAAATAAATGAAAATAAATGAACAGGGTATTTTGTGGTCGGGAAACTCGACTGCAGCGCCCTTACTTGTTAGAGATGTATTTAAAACAATTACCATCCTTGTTCAGAGCTTTGACAAATTGTTTCATAAGCCCTAGCTTGATATGCAAAGGTGGCAGTATTATGCGATCTCTGGGCACAAGGGGTTCATTTATCACATTCAGTTTTACCGGAAGTAAAGCATGCCTGATAGGCCAACTTTTTTTGACCCAGTGCTCAGTCTCAGACCCCCTTCTTGTCCAAGAAGAAAATTCACCAGTTTTAGATCTACACATATTAACCACTTGTGTTCGTTGTATTTGATTCTATTCATAACAAAAGCTACAGTAGCATATTCTTCTTTGACTGTAGTTGAATGTGCAATCGGTATCGAGCCCAGCTTATTGCCGTTATGCATAAGCACACATTTTAGGCTACGTTTGGAGGAATCAATAAATAAACGCCATTCATTTGGATCATACTTCTGTACTCCCATTGCTTTTAATAAACCAGGAACATCTGAACAAAAGGCAAAGTCGTCATCCTTAGAAAAAAACGAGAGCGTAAGTTAAAGTCGGCCCTGCCCGACTTCGAAATACCCGTTACTCAGCTCAGCTCGGATAAGTATGCAACATTTTTTTAACTCGGCCATTTATTATCCGATCCTTTTGAAAGTAAGATTTTAGATATTGGCCACATAGACTACACTGCAAAATCTGAGCTCGATATCTTAAAAATTGTGAGAGTTATTCAATATTTTGTATTGCGGGGGCGGGAGGGGGCGTGGCCAAAATTTGAAACAAACTTGATCTGCCTACAGACAATACTAGCTTACGTCTAAAATTTGGTTACTCTAGCTCTTCTAGTCTCTGAGATCTAGGTGTTCATACAGACGGACATGGCTATATCGACTCGGCTGTTGATGCTGATGAAGAATATATATACTTTATGATATCGGAGATGCTTCCTTCTGCCTGTTACATACATTTGCACGACTTTAGTATACCCTTTTTACTCTACGAGTAACGGGTATAATGAAAGCAATTCAGTCTCCCTGTTACGATAGTATGAAATTCTTGTTTCTGGGGTTAAAAGATTTCTTTGCTTTAATCGAGAAGCTAGAATCTCCGATGCTTTTTTAGAAAGTCCAAGGTCTCTGACTAACGCACTGAGATCTTCCTGATTAAAGAGCTGGGGTTCAGAAGAAATATCTGTGTTAAAACCACTTTCATCAGGTGATGAAGATCTATTTTCTTCTAAGTCGTGATCATATTGTGTATATGAAAAAGGTGGGGGTACTGGCGCATCGCCAAAGAACAGGACTGGTCGAGTAACAGATAACAAGTTAGGATACAACCATTTTGAAAGGTTTCTTTTATTAATCCCGTTTACATTAACAACACAAAAATAACAATCATCTTGATGATTTGAAGGCTCCCGCCATATCATAGATATTTTATACTTAAAATGCGTTCTTTTCTTATGTGCCCCAAATCTCAAAGACTCCTGACAAGTTTTACATAACATATGAGGGACCCAGTACTTGTCACGGGTGTCCATAGAGAATCCAAAGTAATCAAAATACACCTGTTTTATGAACTTCGACACACCTAGTCTACAATTTTTGAATGTTACAAAAATAGTTGGGATTGATTTTACACACATTTCCCGACGAAGACATTGTTAAATAAGTTTTTTGTTTAATTAAAATAAAGAATAGGTACCTAAATTAAGTAGTGTAGTGAATATATATGTATGTATGTATGTATGTTTAATGTATTTTTTTTTTTTTACAAAATGCACTCCCTGAAGGAAGTAAAAAATTTGCCGAATCGCATAGGAGGAAAACGGCCAAAATTAAACCCCAAATAAAACAAACAAATACACAACGAAAACTGCCCAAAACAAGTCAGCTCATAATTGTGATTTATAAAAAAAGTCGAAAAACTGTTTTATATTTTAAAATAACAAATACGAGATGTTTATTGTTTAGCATTCGTTTAACGACTGGAATATCTGGATGAATTCTATTCACACACAAGTTATAGAGATAATCTAAATTTGAAGTGCTGCTTTGTTATATTTGTTTGAAATTAAGCAACAATTGGCCGACAAATATCCTCTTATAAGCTATTTACACTAGGAGTGCGTTTTGCGTTAATACAGGGTGGTCCATTTAAAAATTGAAATTTAATTTTGATATAAAAAAAGAAACGGCTCGATGTTTTTCAAAGGTTGAACATTTATTGGACGGTTGGTTCATGTCATTTATTTATGAAAAACAATTTCGGACCACCACTGCTGACTTGGGCAGGCACCATGGCTCTACAAAGCTATGGACACAGCATGGTTGGTAGAGAGAACAATAGTAGCACGGACTACATTATCCCAAAATCAACTCAATATGCACATCAGCACTATTGGGACCATAATACTGTCATACAGGACTGGCCTAAGAAGCAACGCACTTCTTTACAGACGTCTCAAAGATGTACCCAGGAGTCGCTATACTGTGCAGAGCCAGAAATAACGCTCTCATACAAACTGTCAAACCAATGCACCATATTCCAGGCGAAAGTCTTCGCAATAAGGAAAGCAGCGGAGTTGGCAGAAATTCACGCTCAAAACAACCAAATAAATATCTACGAGGACAGCCAAGCGGCAATGCAGGGACACTCCAACAATTCCAAAAATGTCCTGGCCAGCACTAAACATACCTATCTCCATACAGACGCTAAACAGCAAGATGGAGGAGAAAGCAGAGAAAGAAGCAGAGGTAAGGTAGGAGACACTGCCTAGCAGCCGCTCATGCGATAAAGCTAGGCATTACTACAGAGGACACCTGCATTGAATGCATGGAACCTGGAGTCGCAGAAACCCTAGAGCATCTCATTTGCAGCTGCCCAGAAATTGCCACGACAAGATTAAAACTTCTGCTCACCATACCGTTCGCTTCTTTGGAAGAAGCGGCCAAGAGGCGCCCAAATCAATTATTGGCTTTCGCCAAAACGTCAAATATCCTCCTGGATTTATAAGTCAAACGGACCCAAATAATCATCCGGTCCCATCTTAGATCAGCCGGAACTACCCAACCTAACCTAAGCAAACAATGAATCTAGCTGAAATTATTGGAATCTAGTAGTGCCTTAATGTTATTATTGCACATTTGATTGACTTTAAATGTAAGGTCTATGTTAGATCACGTAGTCTTTTAATATATCCTATAAACATTTCGTGTATGAATCTAGTTGGCCTGCCATAAATTTTAATTCATTTTATTGGGACTAACCGCATGTTGCTTTGTTCATCAAGCTGATATAAATGCAACGAAATTCATGAAAATAGAAGGGTCTTTGGGCTATATGCTAAAGCTGTTGAAATAAAAATTCGACCACCGCTATGGCTTGTACATGACGATCAAATTTGAAAAATTTGCCATAATCTAAGGAATGACTCTCTTCAAAGACCAATTTGGGCACCTTCGGGCTTGCTGATGCTGCTCGCTTCATTTTTTTGGGCTGCATTGATATGTGCTCTGTTAAATAAGACTAATAAACCCAGAAATTTTTGCTCCATGTGACCTCCATAATTTTTTTAAAGCAAAAAAACGTGCAAAACACATTTTCCGCTATATCTTTAAAACAAAAGCTGATGGAGCCAAACCGAGACCAGTTTTGTAATCAGTGGACAAAACTGAACCAGAATTTTTCATCAAAGTTCATGCCACAAAATTGCTGTTCCCCTGTGTTGCGTTTGTTCACAACTGTAAACAACTTATGCATTTATATACACCCAAAAGAGCTGGTTGCCTACAGTACTGTTTTAAGAAACTCTGTTTGTCTGTTTTTGCCCTCAGATTTTCGATGTCTACTTTGATCTGAAATCACGTCACTAGGGTATTTTTCATATCACTGAGAGAATTTCGCTTAATAATATAATATTTTTAGTATCAATGTAATACTACAGCATCATATTGATATTAAATAGTAACTCTTGGATATTTAAAAATTGATATTTTTGAAATTATATTGGAAGATCAACTCGATATTTGATCTTATTTTTTTCTGTGTGCGATTGGTTGTTGCTGGTCATTGTTTTGCGTAAAAGTTGACTAAAGTTCTTTGCGATGAAGAGTGAAAGTGGTATTGCAAAAAGACCCAGGGGGAAAAACAACAAATACAAACAAATTTGGCATCATCCAGATCAGTAAAATAATTAGGCCTCTCCCTGTACATTCTTTCATTATTTATTCGATGCTCTCCTTCTTTGAATTACATTTCCATTGCGTGCACAGAGAAAAAAATCCGTTCTAAATGTACCAAAATCATGACATTTTGGTCATGATAGTCAGCTAAGCCCGTTTTTTCGAAAATCATGAACATTTGTTCACGATATGCCATGAACATTTTGTTCTCACTCATGATCGATTTGGGCTTGTTTTCAAGAACATTTTGTTTTCGCTTCATGAACCGTTCGGGCTTGCTTAAAGAAAAATTTTAAAAAAGAATTGATGGTTGCGCGCGCGGGCGTCCCACACACCACACACTCTCATTACTGGTAGTGGTGTGTGTGTGGGGGGACTCTTATTTTGAAAAAACAATTAACGATTTTTATTATTTACTTACCTCAACTGGGACTTGAACTCAGGACCTCGACGAAGGGGTTGTAGTAGCCCACTCACTGACACCGACATCTCAGCCGACACCGCTACAGCGTTTGATTAACTCGAAATTTAAATTGTAGCGAAAGCCATTCGCATTTCAACATGAAACGAGACGAAACGCCAGTAGCCAAGTGGTTGTCTCCCATTACTTTAAAACGTCGAGGTCGGAGGTTCAAGTCCCCGTAAAGGCAATGTAAAATTTTTTTTTAATTTTTTTAATATTGTCTATATTTTAAAGGAATCACTTAAATAAATAAATGCATTAAAAATAATAAAATATTAAAATTTGAATATTTTCATTAACACTTTTTCTGTTTTCATGACCATCGTTAATTTTTTGTGAACGGAAAAAACAGACCGGAACACAACCGCAAACAGTAAAATAAACCAAGCAAGTGTGCGACCAGCTGTTTGAATATCGATAAAAATATTGATACTTTCATCGGGGCTGAGCTCGCGGTTAAAGATGACCGGTGGATGAGCAGCGTTTAAGTTTGTTCCTCCGGTAAAGCCACATACATCATGAGACACTCAAATTCGGATAAAATGCCTGTCAAGTTGACCAACCGGACTTTGAGAAATCGGGCCTTAGTCGTTTGTTTAAATTTTTCCTAAGTTTATTACAATAATGGTATTCCTGAAAGTGATTTAGATTTGATTTAGATTAGTTTTAGATTTCGCTGATCAGCTGTTCATACAAAATGTCAAGTGTGCCCAGAGTAAGTGAGTAAGTAATCAACTTGGAGACTGATTAATACCCTTGTTACACTAGGAGTGCGTTAATAGCCAACATTCAGATTTTTTTGTATGAGAAAAAAGCCGATTGTTAGCTATTAACGCATAACGCACTCCTAGTGTAATTAGCCTATAAGATTTGGTTTAGATTTGATTTCGTTTTGGTGTGACTGCATTCTTTGGTTTGGTGTGTTTGTTTACATTCTGACGCGGCTTCAACAACGAGAATGTGGTAAGTCTTTCAAGATTAAATAATTAAATAGTTATTTTGAAAAATAGCTTTTGAAAAGAAGACGAACCAGCCTTAAGTAAACACTACCAGCTGCTCACAAAATCTAAATCAAATCAGTGCGCAAAAAAGGTCGCTCCGTCAACTGATTTAGATTTGCTTAACAAATAATCTAAATCAAATCTAAATCACTTTCAGGAATACCATTAATGTTGCTTAAAAGTAAGTCGTAGGGCGATTGTGAGGCCAAGAATTTTGAGGCAAGTTACATGTTTTATTTCTAGGTTATTAAATGTTGGGGATGGATATGAACAACGGTGTTTTTTTGGAGAGTGTTGTTTACTCTAACACGAATGGAACGTTGAAGGTCTTACGACCAACCCCCCACCGGGAAAGTTGGTCCAATACTGTGTACATTCCAACGCGGTCGAATGCCTTTTCAAAATCAGTTGCCAAGATGGTAACGTAATTTGGTCGAAAGGGTCCAAACCAAAGAATAGACTCGAACTACCTTCATATTATGAGGGTACACCAATTCATCTTCCCCAACAAGCAGCGCCAGAGGCCCTGTCTCTAAAAGCTAGGCATTCAACCAGATTCGCGGGTATGACTAGTAGCCAATTCACACTAGTCCACATCTATCGTTTACCGTCTACCGTCAAAGAACTTGCCGAGCCAAATTTTCTCAAAATATTCCCCTGTCGGCTGGGGATGTTCCTATCTCATGCTGTTTCACTCATCATGAATGCGATATTTCTGTGTCCACCACTAAATAAATTGACATTCGCAGCGAAAACGTTAACAATGTGAGAGCCAAGTGATTGTCAAACTTCAAATGTCGACTGTTAAAAAAACGTCTACCAGGAGAAGGCCATGCTGATTGAGCAAAGAGGAATTAAAATCGACTGGACTGATGCTAGGACGAAAACTGGCACCCACCAGGACCTGATTTCGTTGGCTAGGGAAAGAAATGAAATGCAATAATTAAGGGCCAATGGATGGCATTAAAATTAACTTTTGTTTTAAACACTATTTGCTTCACGCTAAAAACGACTTCGCATTTGCAGTGATCTAGTAACCGAGTATATCTGTGAAACTTCACAAATAAAGGCAACCTGTTATATATATATATATCTATATCATACCTGTTAAATAATGATTATTAATTGTAATCATTATTAATTAGATAATTTTCGTTTAAAAGTTGAATTAATGATTAAATTGCGATTATTTTCGGTTTCACACAATTATTTAATGATTACGATTACAAATAATCAAAAAATAATGGAAAATTACCATATATTATTAAAAATAATTGAAAATAATGGAAAATAATCGTTTTAATATTTTCCATTATTTTCCATTATTTTCCATTATTTTCCATTAATTTTCATTATTTCGACTATTTGAGATTATTTTGAGAGAAACAAATTATTTTCAACATCACATTTAATAACAACAATGTTGTTACAGTACAGTAACCTGTCATTTTATAAATAACAATTTTGAACTACAGTCGGCAGTTTTGTCTACACAGAAACTTTTAACATCCACAAATCATACTGCAAAGAACATAGCAGAAACTTTGCTTAGTATCATGACAGAGTGGAACTACACAATAAAGTTGTAACTGTAGTAACTGATAAAGACGCAACTATAAAGAAAGCATGTGAGTTGCTAAGTCTAAATCACTTACCATGCTTTTCCCACTCGCTTAACTTACTCGTACAGGATGCTTTAAAATTGACTTGCCTCAAAGGCATATTGACCAAGTGCAAGCGCATAGTCGCATACTTCAAGTCAAGCGCAATAGCTAATGCGAAGCTTAAGCAGTCACAGGACGTTGAAAGCCCCTTAGGGCTAATCCAAGAGGTTCCAACTAGGTGGAACAGCGCATTTTTAATGATGAAGCGCATCATTACACTTAATGATTCTATTTCTAAAGTGCTGCTAAATTTGCCTAAGGCTCCACAACCCTTTTCAGCTGATGAAATTATCCTTCTAACAGAGCTAACGGAACTGCTAAAGCCTTTTAACGACGCTACTGAGCAAATTTCCGAAATAAGACAGCAACCATTTCACTAATAATACCGATGGTTAGCGAGCTGCACCAAAATCTAGACCAAATGCGTCCTAAAATAAAGTCTTCCATTGTCTTGGAAGCACACAACCTAATGATGCGTCGACTTGCCAGAGAGATTTGCTTTGTACGAACAGAAGTCACTTCCGAGACTCGCAACTTTGCTTGCCCCTCGCTTTAAAAAGGATGGCTTCTTAGATGCCTCGAATGCAGAAGAAGCAACAGAAGCTCTGGAAAGCGAAATTTTCGGCTATTTGTCCTGCAACGCACTGGAGCAACCAACACCACCCGAAGCTACCAAACCAACTCGCTTTACATTTATGCAGTCGAAAATATCAGCCAAAGCCACTACAAAAAAGTCTGATGCAATAATTATGCTAAGGCAATATTTGGGAAAGTCTAATGCATCTGAGGAGGTCGATCCTATACAATATTGGAAGGTAAATGCAAATTGGATCTTTAAATTTAATGTAAAACAAATTTTGATTTCAGAATAACGACGAAGAAGTCTTTAGAAAATTGTGCAAACGATACCTGTGTGTGACAGCCACGTCGTGTGATTCAGAACGTATGTTCAGCAAAGCAGGTCAACTCATTTCTGACCGCAGATGCTCCCTCAAATCAGTCATAGTAAATAAGCTTTTGTTCCTAAACGAAAACATGTCAATATAATTGTTGGATCTCATTAAAAACACAAATATGGTTTTGTTAATCTTCTTGTATTAGTATTACTTTTACGGAACAAAAACATCGATGTTTTTTTTTCCAAACATCGTAAACATCGATGGTTGGGAACATCGACTTTTTCCCAGCTCTAATATTTATAAAATGACAGGTTACTGCCGACATAATCTACATATTATTCAAAATGGTCATTAAGTGAGCTTTCAAAGACTTATAATTGTTTATTTAATGTGAAAACATGTAATATTTAATACGTTCTTGTTAATATGTTGTAAGCCAAACTCGTACAGAAACATAGTTGTTATTAAATGTGATGTTGAAAATAATTTCTTTCTCTCAAAATAGTCTCAAATAGTCGAAATAATGGAAATTAATGGAAAATAATGGAAAATAATGGAAAATATTAAAACGATTATTTTCCATTATTTTCCCTTTCTTTAATTAGTTTTAATAATTTATGGTAATTTTCCATTATTTTTTGATTATTTGTAATCGTAATCATTAAATAATCATAAATTTTTCACCAGCAAACTATATAATCACTAGGACTATTTTCCAAAAATAATTTAATTGATTAGTAATTCTAATGGCAACTTAACAGGTATGATCTATATATATAAAGTTGTTCAACCTGACTGACTGACTGACTGACTGGTGACCGTCGTGCAGCCCAAACCATAAGAGATAGAAGGCTGAAATTTTGACAGATGTTTCCTTATGTGGTGAAAGTGCGTACTAAGGCGGGGTTTTGGAAAATCCCACCTGGAAAAGCGTCGGAAAAGGTTGTACGGGGAAAATTATTTTTTTATTATTTTTGATCCGAATGACTTGAAACTCGGTTTGTAAGCAAAGTATGCGAAATAATTGGACACGTGTTTTCCCGATTTTTTAAAATCCACCCACAAGAAAAATTGCCGGAAAATTCGATGTGCAAAAAACTATTTTTTACCCGATTGACTTGAAATTCGGTTTGTAAGGATAGTAAGTTATATAAATTGAGATGTCATTTTCCGATGTTGTAAAATTTGACCGTTAGGTCGGAAAGTTCCCGGAAAATTCTGCATGCTAAATAACTATAATTCATCTGATTGGCTTGAAATTCGGTTTGTAAGGAAAGTAAGTGATATAAATTAAGATGTCATTTTCCGATGTTGGAAAATTTGACCGTAGGGCCGAAAAATTCCTGCAAAAGCGTCGAGAAGTTTGTATGGGGAAAATTTTATTTAGCATCCGATTGACTTGAAACTCGGTTTGTCAGCAAAGTATGCGAAATAATTGGACACTTGTTTTTCCGATTTTTAAAAATCTACCAACAAGGAAAATTGCCGGAAAATTCGATATGCAAAAATGAATTTTTCCCCCGATTGATTTAAAATTCGGTTAGTAAGTATAGTAAGTGAAGTAAATTGCGATGTCATTTTCCGATGTTGGAAAATTTGACCGTAGGGCCGGAAAATTCCCGCAAAAGCGTCGGAAAAGTTTGTATGGGGAAAAGTTAATTTAACATCCGATTGCCTTGAAACTCGGTTTGTAAGCAAAGTATTCGAAATAATTGGACAAGTGTTTTCCCGATTTCGAAAAATCCGCCCACAAGAAAAATTCCCGGGAAAATTTGATATGCAAAAATCAATTTTTCAGCCGATTGACTTAAAATTCGGTTTGTAAGGAAAGTAAGTGAAATAAATTGACATGTCATTTTCCGATGTGGGAAAATTTGACCGTAGTGTCGAAAAATTCACCGAAAAGTCTGCAAGCTAAGTAACTATAATTAATCCGATTGAATTAAAATTCGGTTTAAAAGAATAGTAAGTGAAGTTTCGTCCGATTTCGTCCCTTACCCCCCTTACCGCCCTTACCCCCCTTTAATGCAATTTATAAATTATTGGAGAAAAGAAGACGAACCAGCCTTAAGGGGACACTACCATCTGTTCACGAAATCTAAATCAAATCGGTGCGCAAAAGGGTGACTCCGTCAACTGATTTAGATTTACTTTAAAATAATCTAAATCAAATCTAAATCGCTTTCAGGAATACCACTAATGACAATCCACTATGGCCATTCATTAATGAAAATAAAATTGTGGTTGTTGAAGAGAGGTTGGGTCAAGATGCAGAATGGACCACTTTCGTCCAAAGTAAGTAAGTAGATGTCAAGATTAATCGGACCGGGAGCTCTTCACCTCTCGTCAAAGAAATATATTTCAATCGCATGAAGAAAGCTGCTTAAAGTCGCTCAGTCCTCTCGGAAAGCTCGCATCGGGCTCGAGACCAGATACATCGATCTGCAACACAATTGGTAATTTAAATATATACAGTTCCGACATCATGGCTTATCCAGGAATATTCTAAGGTTTATGCAATTAAATCATTTGGCACACCTTCACAACAAAACCCAGCCCAACTCCCTGAAATGTCACGGTGCCTTGGTCGTTGATTATTTACACAAAGGACACTTGAAGTGGCCAGACGGACGCACGGATGTCTGACGGACCAATCATAGAGCAAAACAATAATTGTTGACAAATTGTTAACACGCTTCGCCATGATTGTCACTTTTGACATGCCACGCCCTCCTCCCCGACACTCAAACATGCCGTTTGCTTCTCCTGGTTATCCTCGATAAACAAATAGAAAAACCACAAATCATGTTCTATGGCTGGATTTGCATATCATTTGGCCCTATAAAACCGCCAATAAGTTGGGCCCGAGCATTCAGTTGGATGGATGCGCCATGTCGGCTCACAACTGCCAAGTGTGCGGCGATCAGAGCTCGGGCAAGCACTATGGCGTCTCCTGTTGTGATGGCTGTTCCTGTTTCTTCAAGAGGAGTGTGCGCAAGGGTCATCAGTATGCCTGCATAGCCGTCAAGGGAAATTGCATTGTGGATAAGGCTCGTCGCAATTGGTGTCCCTATTGTCGTTTCCAGAAATGTCTGGCTGTTGGCATGAATGTCACCGCCGTGCAGGAAGAGCGTGGTCCGCGCAGTCAACTGGCCAACTCGCCACATCACTTGCCCGCTGTAAGCGTCGCCTCTGGCCCCGGACAAGCCCTGCATTTCCAGATACTGGCCCAAATTCTGGTCACCTGTCTGCGCCAGGCCAAACATAATGAGCAGTTTCGCTTGCTGGAGCGTGCCCAGCAGGATGCCATCCTTCAGGTTGTTTGGAGCGAATGTTTCATTTTGCGAGCCTCTCACTGGTCGTTGGATATAAGTGCCATGATTGAGGGTTGTGGTGATGCACAGCTGAAGAGGTTACTTTTTGAGGCCCAGCAATTGAGGGCTGATGTGTTGGAGCTGAACTTTCTAGAGACACTTATACTGTGCCGGAAGGGTAAGCATTTTGAGTATCTGTTCAGTCGAAACTAAAATTTTTTGGTTTCAGAACTCGCCTTAAGTCCGGAATACGCTTTGATCCTGGAGAGTTATTCGAATGGGGCGTTGGTTTCCCTGGCTCGGTATACACTGCAACAAACGAATTGGTTACGATTTGGTCAACTTCTATTGGGGCTTAGACAGCTCTGTCTGCGCCGTTTCGATTGTGCCCTGACCTGTATGTTTCGCACTGTGGTACGAGATATATTGAAGACGCTGTAAAATGTTCAAAACAATTTGTGTTGTTGATGATAATAAAGATGTACGAAAGTCGGTCAAGCCCGACTATAATGTATTCTATTCCAGCGAAAGTGTATGCTCAGTAGGTATTTGGCTTCTACTTGTTCTCACTTGAAGGATAATTTTTCCAGAACGCAAATACTTTATTTAAGTTGATGGTCAGTTTTCAACATTTGAAACTTTTCTTTTGCCGTTCGGATTCGGTATTACACTGTAGGCAGTAGTATAACTAGGAACGTGCAAACCGGTGCAGTGCACCCCGGGCCTCTTGCAGCAAACCTCAATTGTAACTATCCAAGAATTGTCCCACCTTCGGAAAGTAATTGACATAAACGACAACACGACTTTAAGTACCCTTTAGTTCCAGAATTCGTACATCGCCAAATTCATGCCTTATTCACGCTTCTGATTTGACGTCGACGTCGGCAGAACAGAACTCTGTGTGTATTTCTTGTTGCAATTTTTCCCACTGCAGCCGAAAAAAAGTCACCCATTGGTGTGCGACGCACACACAACCAAAAACAGTGTAGCCAACGCCGAACATAGAAGTTTGTATACTCTTCACAATTGAACTATCATTGAGATCATACATTATTTGCATTTCAAAGAATTTTACAATGAGTCGATTGGACAGATCGTTAATGGAAAAGCCTTAGGATATACCTTTATTATTATTAACCCAAAAACAATCAATTATATATGGATCGTAAACAAATGTATACAAATAATTCTAGTAGTCGGATATGCCATTTCATACTCTGAGTAGGAACAAGAAAGAAAGTCGGTCAAGCCCGACTATATCATACTCTGTACCAACGAAACTATACGCTCAGTATAAATTTTGATGCTGCAGTAGCAGCTGACAGCGAACAGTCTTTTTATCATAACTCGACAACCGTTCATCCGATCTTCGCCATTCGATAAGTTATCCTAAATATGTCCAGAATAAACAAACTATCTATCTTTAAAACTGTGGAAGATATGACGTTTTTTCTAAATTGCGGGGGCGGGAGGGGGCGTGGCCAAAATTTAAAATAAACTTGATCTGCCTGCACACATAAGAAGCATATGTCCCGTACATGTCAAACCTCTATCTCTTACCATCTCTGAGATCTGTGCGTTCATACTGACAGACAGACGGACAGACGGGCAGACGGACATGGCTATATCGACTCGGCTGTTGATGCTGATCAAGAATATATATACTTTATGGGGTCGGCCTTCTGGCTGTTACATACTTTTGCACAAACTTAATATACTCTATGTACCTACAGTACAGAGTATACAAAGTGACAGGCGCCGAAGGCGAAAGACAAAGCGAAGAAACGGATTAACGGCGCATCGTTGATTGTTTCTGGGTTTGCGTTTGAATAGAAAAATCTAAGCACTTGTTTATTTCATTTCTACTGGCAGCTCGTGACGAATGACAATTCAAATAATGTTTAAGTTATTAAAATAAAAATATTTCTTCTGAAAAGTTTATGAATTATTGTCTGCAGACTAGTTACTGTGATGTAAAGTGATTTCTCGTCTGATGTATTCTTTTTTATTCAAATCAACAATTTCTTTTTCTATATACACAGTATTATGATAATTTCAAATCCTAATATATATTGTTAAATAAAATGAATTAAACTGTTATGACTATACAGTGTTGCGTGTTTGTGAATCAGGGGAAAGTTCTTGGTAAATTATTTGAATAGATACATATGTAAATCGAACAGAGGTCGAAAAAAACAGTTAACACTTATTTTCAATGTGTTTCTCACTGACGGAAACTCAAAAATCATAAGCAATTACTGTTTCTCACAGTGCCTTATTTTTTTAGAAATGTCTTTGTGTTTTCTGTTGACTGTTAATTTTTGAGAGAACAAATTATCTGTCCTTAAAAAACACTTTGAAAAAACATAAGTTCAAAGTGTTTTCTGTTAACAGTTAAAGTATAACAGAAAAACAAAGGTGGATGTCAATAAGTGGAATTATTCTACTAGTGATGCAATGACCATTTACTTAGTGGATATGATTAGACAATGATTTATACAATTTTTTTTATTTACCAGTTTTCACATATTCACTGTACCAAAGGCAAACCAAGTATATTAATCTTGTCCAAACGCATTTCCAACCCAATAAAGTATATATATTCTTGATCAGCATCGACAGCCGAGTCGATATAGCCATGTCCTAGTGTCCGTCTGTCTGTCTGTCGGTACGAACAATCAAATCTCTGAGGTAGAAAGAGCTAGAAGCAACCTCATATCTCCCGCAGTTTTGCAGATATATGGTTCGAACACTCTAGAGATATATAGTAATCAGCATTATTTATTAATCCGTCAAAGAGTTGGGGAAGATCGGATGAACGTTTGTCAAGTTATAAGGAAAAGACCTTTTTTTTTTGAAAATAAATGTCTTTGAAAAAGAGAAACAAAAAATAGAGAAAAGTTAACTTTGGCTCGGCCGAAGTTTGTATAACCTTGCAGCACGTTTTTAACTAATTTGAAAGACATGTCCACTGATAACAAACAAGTTTTTCCCAATAAGACTACTTTTCTGCTTCTACTTTTGTATGACAGCTATACCATATAGATGTCCGATTTCGACCAAATCTGGCAGAATTATGGAGAAGTATTAAAAACTAGTAAATACGGAGTTTGGAGACGTTTGCATTAAAAACAAAAAAGTTTTTGTCACTAGAACTAGTTTTTCGACCGATCGTTCCTATGGCAGCTATATGTTATAGTCATCCGATCCGGCCGGTTCCGACAAATGTGCAGCGTATTTGGACCAGAAGACTTCGTGCAAAGTTTGGTGGCGATAGCTTTAAAACTGACGGAGGAGATAGCATAAAAACAGACGGACAGACGGACATGGCTATATCGACTCAGCTCGTCATGCTGATCAAGAATATATATACTTTAGGTGGTCGGAAATGCTTCCTTTTATGCGTTACAAACATCTGGACAATTTCAATTTACCCTCTGCAATGGTATAAAAACTATTAAAGTTACCTTATTATTAGTTCAGTTTTACAATTATTAAAGAATTTAAGTTTTCTGTACTTAATTTTTGGCGCTTATCGCTGTATATAAAATTTAGTGTTGAAAAGCCCTTTCCACAGACACCTGAGTAGCCGGTGCGGACAAAACCGTACATCCGAGTTCATAAAGATGTGGTGCTTTAAATTTGAACTGATCTTAAAATTCCAAAATATTTGTGTTTAATGGCAGACTACCATAAATGACATTGAAGTTTTCTATGTCGGTGTAAATTTTAACTAATTCATCGGATTTTGCTTCTTCTTGACGAGATTGAGGTACACGTTGCATTTTATCCAAATATTCACTAAATAGTGATTTCTCGCCAGGATCATTGTTAAGTGTTGCTTCATTTACAAAATCTTTTGTTTCTTGTGCCAGATGTGTTGATCTTGTGTCATTCCCCTGAAAATATTAATTGCGTACACCAGTTTTTTTATTCCAGTTTTAATTGATTCAGCCTCTTTGTTTACATAGTTCATTATATTGTGCGAAGTTATAGACACCATTGAGAGCGCGTTGTAGATAGGGTTAACAATTTCCCTGAATCCTTCGCTATCCAAATGCAAAAATGGTCTGCCATCCTTTGTAATAATTTTTATTACCGACGCTATGAAATCATCTGCATTTATTTCATATGAAATTTTAATTTTTTTTTTTTACACCTCGCTTGCATTTGTGCAAATTCTTCCAGAATTGTATAATTCAGCACCGTATCACATATATTGCAGTTCGAAGAGTCGGCTGCCGAATCGTAACCATAAAACATTCGAACTCCTTTATCGCCAATTCTAACCATTTTAAAAAATGGTTGTTAAAACCTTTCTTCTTCTTCTGTTCAAAACTTGCGAGGAACCCCTTGTGCCATGTATGTGGATTGTGCAGTGTTGCCATCTTGACCGAGTCGATAAATAAAATGGCGACTCGACAACGACTTTTTTTTTGCGCACCATTGCATTAAGTTTCTTGTGCCTTGTAACGTAGTAATTTTGCATAACTTAAGAGAACTATGGATACAAAAAAGAAACCTAGTGGTGCGTTTAAGCGCGTACAACGACAGGATAGAGAAGGCAAGTGCAAGCTTAAGTAGTTTTGGCTCCAAATATTTCTGCTGATGCCGACTCAAATAATGTGACCGCTGCAGTTCTGGAGGAGAAGCCTATTGAAGAAGATTTGATAATTATTGGAGCTAAAGATGCCGCCGATGACGATATCGCCGCCAATGGCGCCGATGATATCAACCAAGACGATGTCTGCACAGTGCAGGTGACCACGATGGAACTTTTCGCTTTTCGAAAATGTGAACGATTCTTCAGTTTGGGCAGCATAAACTCGAAAAATGTAGTTAGACAATTGCAATTTGGCACATTTGATAGACATCAAGTGTATAATAATTGGGCAAAGTTATACAACAATCCTATCACGCCCACCCCTACCGCCGACATAAGATTAAGGCCCTCTTCTGGAGTAGGCAGCGAATTTTTTTTTTTTCTTCATGCATAATAATTTTGAATCATTTTTTATCATAGAAGTCGAATATACTTTTTATTAGGCGATTTTTATTTGTAAAAATTATTCAGATATTTTCTCCGGAGTTTTATTTTTATTATTCAAGCATGATGATTATTCTTGATTTTTTTCGTTTCTAATCAAAGCAAATAAATTAGTCAGAGATTTTTTATGTTTGGAAATCAAGAATATTAATCCCAATAAGAATTTGTTTCCGTACATATTTGAAAACTTCAAAGCAAGCTGTGAAATTGTTTTGTGTATTTATTATTGCATTAATCAAAATGGGACAAAACGGAGTCAACTCATAGGGAAGTTTTTCCAAATTACTGAAGGCTTAGTGGCTGAGTGTAAAATTTGGGCAAAAAAATTTCACGGAGTGTACAGCTGCAACTTAAAGCGGCACATGCAATCAATTCATAAAGGAGAGTTCGACCTGTACATTGCGAAAGCTAATGGGACTCCAGAAAAACAATACAAGTTTTCCGTCACATTACGCCAGAGTGATGTAAAAAATGTCTGCCTGGGAATGGCCACGACAGAAAACGTACCTTTCAAATTCTTTGATAGCAGCTCATTTAAAATACTAACCAGGCAGTTGTTTGAAGGAGTGGACTTGCAACCGATTACGTCAAGAAACATTATGGAGCTGGTCCAAGAGAGGGCCACAGAAATAAGGAAAAATATTAAAATGAGTCTAAGCAGCCGAGTTTTCTGCATAAAAACTGTTACGGCTACACTGCATAATCGCAGCATTTTGGGTGTGGCTGCCTGTTCCCAGGACCTCGGAAAATAAATTTTTATGACGAACTCCATATAAAAAAAACAGCGGCGAAAAGTTTCTGCCGCTGCTTTTATTTTCTATGTTCTGAGGAGGCAAAAATAAATACACAATTAGCCTATCGATAGTTAACATATCGATAGCGCTTTGGATCGTGAGTGGACTGTAAAACAGCTGTTGCCAGAAACAAAATAAAGCGCAGTCAATTATTTTATCGTCAAAAATGGAAACAACGGAGGGAAAAAAGCAGGAGCGGAAAAGGAAGCGTACTGAAAGTTTCAACCGCGAGGACAAAGTTGCTCTTATAAAGGCAGTTGAGCTCCGACCTTGTCTGTGGGATATCACACACAAAAAACACTTTGACCACATACAAGTGGAGAGTGCGTGGGAAAGGGTTGGCGCGGAAATAGTAAAAGAAGGTTAGTTAATTGTATTGGACTTAATCGCATTAATTAATAAATGACTCTCAGCGAATGACTGCAAATGCGCTTGGCATTCTTTCAGAGACAGTCTGAGGTATCATCGTGACAAGCGCGCTAAAAGTGGAAGTGCCGGTGGCATCCAGCTGGAGCAGCCACATCTTAGGAACATTGTCCGCTACCGCCATCAACATATCACTTTTCCTGCTGCGCATCATTCTTGTTTAACAATCTCAAATCAAAAACACTTTAAAATTTTTTTTTTTTTGTAAACGAAAAACAGCTGACCACCAATGTGGCCGTTTCTTTATTTTGGCTTATATATGGCCATACTAAAAATTTATTTGGATGCTAAGTTAATAAATCGCAATTTCGCGTCCTAAATTTTCCGCGGTCCTGGGAGCAGGCCTTATCTCAGCACACTATTTCGTTTTTACGACCCACTCTCGCAATAAATGACATTTTTGTGCGCCTTAACTGTTTGGCGCTCTCCGTACCTAGCTTTAGCAAACACTGATTTAACTGATTAAACGTTCCCTTATATTAAGCAGGGATCGCAAATAAGAGTTATGAGTTTATATAAATTAAGCCTTAAAAAGATAATTAAGATGAATAGAAATATCTGAGATAAACTTATTCAGTATGCAGGATTCTGTAAACAGGATAAACATTTATTTATTATTTTTATTATAAAAATCAATTTTAAGTCTTATTTTTGATTTTAAAAGAATAAATTACGATATTAGAATTAAATTTAAATTTTTATCTAAAAATCATAATATAACGCTTAGATTCAGTTTTTAAATTACAAACTAAAAATAAAATTTATTTAACAATTTTTATTAATAAATCGGAAAATACAAATTATTTTCAATTTTTATTTAAAAATTTAAAATACAAATTTACAAAAAAGTTATTTACATTCAACTTTAGAACCGTGAATCTACCAAAATCTAAACACATTTATGATGTGTGAATCAATACCTCTCATATGATACTTCACAGGTCCTGATAGGATCAACATTAAGGATTATGAAGGTATAACTTCAGATGAGTAAAAAGAAATTAACCAATCGGTGGCAAGAAACCGAGGTATGAACTTCGAGAAGTGACAAATTTATATAAAGGACTCGTGGAGACACCACTTCCTTCCCCATCCTTCTCAAGCATTAAACTAAAAAATCGAACTAATAAAATTCATCATAATTTTCAGCAGGGATGCAATTCAGTTCTAAACCAACCTGTCGCCGAATCGCTAATTCTAGGTGATTAACCAAACCGCAAAAGCAAAACCGGCGCTTTTTTGGAAATGCTGATCCGATTCGAAATCCAACAAAACAAAACGGTTCGGCTGACGTACCGTTCAGACGTGAAGGGAATTGATACGAATTGATCCTTATCGAAACCGATAGCTATTGAGTAGTTTTAATGGCTGAGCTGACAAATCAAACCGGTGCGGAGTTTACTAACGAGTTTTAAGGCGTTAAGGGAATTGATACGAGCTCACAAACATTAACATCCTCTAGTTGTTTATAGTCATCTTGATATACATACGTGTCGTTAGACTAAATTTCTTTGTTGGGGTATACTCATTAATTTGGGTAAGGGACAATATTCTTCGTGGTAAAATTAGTTAAATAAGATAAACACAATTTTTTGGTTCTGAGTTAAATCAAATTGTAGCGAAAAGCCATTGGCATTTAAGCATGAAATGAGACAGATCGCCAGTAGCTCTGTGGATGTCTCTTCTTACTCTAAAACGTCTAGGTGGTTGGTTCAAATCCCGGTAGGAGGCATCGTTTCTTTTTTTTTTAAGTGTTTTTAACATTGTCTATATCTTTTACAATGCACATAGTCCATAAATCAATGTTTTAAGTCATTAACGTACAATAAGTACTTAAGACAATCTTAAAATAAGGTCCGTTTCGTCATTTATGAAAACGTTGGCGAGTAAGTATGTGTTCAGTTCACAACAAGGGCGTAGCCAGCTTTCGGCGAAGGGGGGCCCAAAACAATTTTTTCAGCCCTTAAAACTCCAAAAACTTCCAAAAAGTAACCGTAAATTTTTACAAGCCAATTGAAATTATTTAAGGGGGGGGGCAACGGCCCTCCCCTGGCTACGCCCTTGGTTCACAAGACGATAAACCAATTGGAAATTTGTGTGTTGTCTTGTGGACTAACTGTGCACGCCACCGACTTGGTAAATTTTTTACTCACAAGAAGTCATACCTTCAGAATCCGTAATGTTGATCCTATCAGGACATGTGAAGTATCAAATGAAAGGTATTGATTCACACATCATGAATGTTTTTTGATTTTGGTAGTACACTTCACGGTTCTAAAGATATTTATATTCAATTTTTATTTTCAATTTCTTAATAAAAATTGAAAAATAATTTTTATTTTCCGATTTTTTAATAAAAATTGCTAAATCATTTTTATTTTTAATTTTTATTATAAAAATTGAATTTAAGCGTTATATTATGATTTATTATTAAAAATTGAAATTTAATTCTTATTTCGTAATTTATATTTTTAAAACCAAAAATAAGAATTATTTTTCTGTGTTTTAATATAAATAAAAAAAAATGGTTATTCTTCAATTTTTATCTAAAAAATTATTACCTTTACGGTCCCTGATATTAAGGTGAAAATATCCTCAAAAATAAAACCGACAAAAAAAATTTGTCTACTAGGTCAAAATCTGGCTGTGTAGGAAAAAGATGCCTTGAAAGTTGAATTAAAGGCAATTTTTCGTTTTAGGAGTTGCTTAACCTTAATTCTAGGCTTCTCTTTTTTTGAGTGGAAAGAAGCTTCATCGCCTTTACCATCTCAACCTATCCTATGACTGTGTTCCATAAAGTAACCGGAACCTAAAACAGCTAGAAAGATAGACACCATGAGCGATACTGAAAAACGTTTCGGTTTTAATCTCAGCAGTTCAACGAATTCGCCAGTAGAGCCTACTTGTTATCAAAGAAATACGTCAAAATAAGTCGTCTATTATGTATTAGTAATTAAGCAATAATTATTAAATAATGGCTCAATATAAGTATGGTGCTATATTGATTCATATTCAAATTGACTACTGTAACTGTAAACGGTAAAAATATGTACTTGACATGGTGCAGAAAAAAAGTACGTACATTGGCTATAAGCAGTGTTGGGCGTTATTCAATTGTATTTTAAACTAACTGAAGTTAACATATTAATTGCAGCTTGCCGTACGCTGAAATAAACCGACCATTAAAATGGATGAAGAAAGGAATTCTTGGGATTCGGTTCTGAGCACTACAGAACAGGTTTTATCTCCGTCGGGATCCAATGCTGTCGGTAGCTCCATATTATATTCCCAACCTCCGACTGGCTCTAATGGACGGAACTTATTTTAGAGTTCTATCAAATGAATCTACAGGTAATTATACAGGGTGCGCCATCTAAAGTGTCGGTATGGCAACACTGAATAACTTTGACATTTACCAACCGATTGCTTTTGTTAGACATATTTTGGAAACATCAATCTAGTACAATTTTGACCATGGAACGCTTCACACCAAAACATATTGGCGACAGACCACCCACGTCGTTTGAAATACGGCCAAAATTTTGATGACCGATGAGGCCCATTTCACGCTTTCTGGTGGTGTTAATAAGCAAAATTGTCGCATATGGGGCACGGAAAATCCACACCGCATCCATGAAATACCTTTACACGTCCCTGGACGCCTGGTATCAAAAAGAGGCGATATTGACTGGCCGCCCAGATCTCCAGATTTGACCGCCCCAGACTTCTTTTTGTGGGGCTATCTAAAAAGCAAGGCTTACGCCAGCGATCCACAGACCATTGAAGAGCTTAAGGCCAACATTCGTGCCGAAATCGCCACTTTATCGACTGAGACGCTCGAAAAAGTGATGGAAAATGCCGCAAAAAGGGCGCATTTTGTTGTGGCCAATAAATGCGGCCACTTGATTGACGTTGTGTTCAAAAAGTAGTCGAAATAAATTGTACAGGACCAAATTAAAGGAACAAGATCAACATATAGCAATCGGTTGTTTGTTTTTATACCCTGTTCCCATTGAAAATGGGAAAAGGGGAATCATGAAGTTGTGCGAATGTATGTAACAGGGAGAAGAAAAATTTTCCGACCCCATAAAGTATATATATTCTTGATCAGCATGAACAGCCGAGTCGATATAGCCATGTCCGTCTGTCCGTCCGTCCGTCTGTCTGTCTGTATGAACGCGTCGATCTCAGAGACTATAAGAGATAGAGCCACAAAGGTAGATTTTTGCTGTACGCAGATCAAGTTTCTTTCAGATTTGAAATATTCCACCCCGTCCCCCTTTTATCCCCAAAAAACCTAGACCTCCTCTATAAATACTAGACCTAAAAAGTCGTCAGATCCACAATTTTCAAGTTAGAGCCTCGTGGTTTAGTATACATCAAGCTAGGCCCAATATCTATCTATTCTGAAAAGTACAATCAGATCGGACCAAAAACACCGGTTATAAGCGAAACAGTTGAGCTGATAAGAGCACCCCCCCAGTTGTTGATCAGGACTAGAAAAGTGTTGCCTACATTTAGGATGACATCTTCAAAAATTCCAAAACAAATACATGAAAATAAATGAACAGGGTATTTTGTGGTCGGGAAACTCGACTGCAGCGCCCTTACTTGTTATATTTATTCAGTGTTGCCATACCGACACTTTAGATGGCGCACCCTGTATTTCGGCCTAATGTATGAATTGTACAGAGGACTGGGCTTTCTGGAAAGAACTAATTTTAACTTACTATCAAATGAATGCATGAAATGTCCAGAGGATCGGAAAACAACAAAATATGGTCATTTGAACTGTACATCAAATTTTTTAGTCCATTTGAACAGAAAACATTGATATGATTGCGTCGGAGAGTACAAGAAAATAAAGAATACGGATGAAAAAAAAAAGCACAGCCATACTACCAAGAGCAAAACAGGGGGAATCAAGAAACCAAATGACAAAAAAATTACTCAAGAACAATTTGATGAAAACATAGTTAAGTATTTTATTCATTCAATGATCCGTTTACAAGCTCTGCAGGATCCGTATTTTTCAAAAATTTTCTGGGACTTAGAAGTATGTGAAAAAGGACATTCCTCAATTAGTCGTCGAACCTTAGGCCGCCGTATTGATAGTTTTCATGAAGAGCAAATGAATCAAATAAAATCTGACTTAAAGGATGTTGACTATGTGTGTACACCAGTGGTCCGCACCATTACATTGACATGTCAACATTGCATTTGTGTGTGTGAAAAATGAGAGAGTAACAATTGTTATCTTAAGATATGACCAAAAAAAAAAGCTAACATTTTTCTTATATGCATAATAACTAGCTATAACTAAAAAAGCAGCTATTTAACGCTAAAAACGGCTAGATTTAGCTACAACAAGACAATGCGGCAGCACTAGCGCTGTGCTTTAATTTCGTGAGAGCGTAGCCGAAGACCTTTGCCGAAGTCACACGAACGTTTATATTGTGCATGAGCGGCAGCGACGCCGACTGAGAAAAATCCTATCCCGCGGGACAGGGCCGTGCCGACCGCTGGTGTACACCATCAGATATCTGGTCAAGTAAAAGAAGAAGTTTTATTGGAGTGACAGCACATTGGATAACTAATGATCTACGTAGAGCATCGGCGGCTTTAGTCTGCCAATGATTCAAAGGAGTGCACAGCTATGAGCGCATATCTGAAGTAGTTCGGGAAATTTATGCTGATTTTGACTTGGATCCAAATAAAATAGTTGCAGCAGTTACTGACAATGGAAGCAATTTTGTGAAGGCTTTCAAATTATTTGGAGTGAAACTCACAAACATTGATGTGAACGACGACGTCTTCACTTTTGAAGAGACTTCTGAATCTGAAGCTGAAGAAGATGAATTGTCCGCAGGAAACATTTGTGTGCTGCCAGCACACCTTCGCTGCTCCGCACACACGCTAAACCCATGTGCGACATCAGCTGCAAATAACGATTTAAATAATGAATCTTCATTGAGTTATAAAAAAATGCAATACTTTATGGAAAGCTGCACGCCGACCAAAATCAGCAGACAGAATTAGAAGTGTGTTAGAGCACACTGGCGAAACCAGATGGAATAGCCTATTCGATGCTCTTAAACAAATCTTGAGCATTAAAGACAAGAACCAATTTCTTCACAAATCACTTAATATATAAAACGCGATCAAAGAACACGAATTTGAATATGTGATAGAACATTTGATTTGCTTTGCGCCAGTGGCAAAATCTATCGATATCATGCAGAGTGAAACAAACACAGAGGAAAGTCAAGAACTGCATTATAATGTTGCGAATAAGTTTGCAACTCATAGAAATATTATATATGTATTCTTGATTAGGGTGACGAGCTGGGTCGATTGAGCTTTGTCCGTCCGTCTGTCTGTCTGTTTCTACGCGAACTAGTAACTCAGTTTTAAAGCTATCGAGCTGAAATTTTGCACAGAGTCTTCTTTTTGCTGCACACTACTAATATGTCGGAACCGACCGCAATTTTGAAAAGAGGGTGGCGCTTAAATGCAACCTAAACTATTATAAGAAACAAAAACAAAATAACAAAATACAAATCTTGCTTACTATTTATATGTTAATTTTTAATCAACTTTTTATAGCCTTGCAAAGGGTATTATAATTTTGCCCAGAAGTTTGCAACGCATAGAAATATTCATTTCCGACCCCATAAACTATATCTATTCTTGATCAGGGTGACGAGCTGAGTCGATTGAGCTTTGTCCGTCCGTCTGTCCGTCTGTCTGTCTGTCTGTTTCTACGCGAACTAGTCTCTCAGTTTTAAACAGGGTTCGTAAATTAACACACATTATTTTTGACACGAGAAAAATTAACACAAAGAAAAATTACAGTGTGTAAAAAATTTTTTATTTTCACACGTGTAAATAACATTTTTTTTCACAAAAAAAAAATTACTTTTTTCAGGAAACTAACACGAACATTTTTCTCACGCATGATTCTATCACGCGTGTGAGAAATTTTAGCAGCCTTCTGTAAAAAAAATGAAAGCAAATTTTGTTCACAAAATTTCTCACACGCGTGTAAAAAATTTGCAGAATATTTTTTTCACTGCATTGGTGTTGGTGTGTATATGAGAGTCGGCTGTGTGTCGTATTCTCGTGCGCGGCTGCGGCTCGGCCAGGCACACTGAGCTGACAAACGGGAGTGGAACATTTTAAAACGCGAGTGCCTGTGCCTGAGGGCCATAAAAACTGCGATCGACTGCGTTCTGACCAATCAATTGCCTGTATGCATGCTTGTATGCGTGTGAAAACTGTGACGATATGTGTGCATGCCCATCTCTGATTTAATCCATCATCTTTCTCTTTTTATCCTTCAGACAATATATTTAGCCACTTTCTTAACATTAAGACACATCGCGACCCCTTTTTTATCACCTAACCTGAGTATCACACGGACGAATACAAGGGACATTTTATAAATAAATAATGGATAAACAGTTAAATAAATAGGTACTTAAAACTAGAAAATAAATTAACAAACAGTCATCACTGAGATTTTAACATAATTTGTTGTTCGCTTTTCTTTTTAAATAAATTAAATTTTAGCTCATGCGTGTGGAAGTATAATTCTAAACTGGGGGTTGTAATGGCAAATTTGAGATGTTTATAAAGGATGTCTGATTGCTGATGTTTAAGGTTCTATTCTCATTTTTGGCGGAAACTTCCCTTCTGGGCGTAGGAGTTAACTCCGCTTTGGGCTCCCGAAGGCCAGATAGGCCCTATACCGCTGCTGATGCTGTTTTTTGCCCATATAAAACAAGAAAGAAAGTCGGTCAAGCCCGACTATAACATACTCAGTACCAAGAAAATTATACGCTCAGCATAAATTTTGATGCCGCAGTAGCAGCGAACAGTCTTTTAATCATAACTCGAAAACCGTTCATCCGATCTTCTCCATTCCTTTGGCGGATCAATAAGTTATCCAGAAGGAACAAGCCATCTATCTTCAAAACTGTGGGAGCTACGACGTTTTAAACGACGTTTCTAAATTGCGGGGGCGGGGAGGGGGCGTGGCCAAAAATGAAAATAAACTTCATCTGCCTGCAGACATAAGAAGCATATGTCCCATACATGTCAAATCTCTATCTCTTACCATATCTGAGATCTGTGCGTTCATACGCACAGACAGACTGACAGACGGACACGGCTATATCGACTCGGCTGTTGATGCTGATCAAGAATATATATACTTTATGGGGTCGGAGATGCTTCCTTCTGGATGTTACATACTTTTGCACAAACTTATAATAATCTGTGTCCTACGGTACAGAGTATAAAAATGGATGGCAACAGGCACTATTTAATTGATGGGACTTTTAATATCGTTCCGTCGTGTGGCTTTAAGCAATTAATTGTTATTCATTATCACTTTATAAACCACCATGTAAGTATATTTCGTTTGAAAGTTCGCGCGATTTTCAAAAAAAAAAAATTTCCACGGCTCTTTTTCGCCTCCACCACAAACCCATCCCTTTAACCACATTTGTCTTCTTATCTTCCCTTTAACTACATTAGTCTTCTTCACTTTTAGGGTGTAATAAAATAAAAATATTGAAACATGTTACATCTCAATTGCCATCTGCAATCATTTCACCTTTAATCTCCCTCATTTCAATTCAATGTCATATCAATATATCGATTTCATTATTTTGTTCCTTGACAATGTGGAATTGAGCAGGCTCTTTATTATTTATCTTCCTCAAGAAACGCGATGAAAGCATTAAATTGTTAAGAAAGTTCAATTTTATAGTAAATAATAATAAAAAACAATTTTGTAACATCTTTTCAGACCACACCTTGTGCCATTTCTGTCCACGGTCAAAATATGAGGACTACAAGTTCATTGGAGTCATTCAACGCAACATTGGGTAGAAAGGTAGCGAAGCATGGAAGGTTTTGTAAATTCTTGGAAGTAATTCGGGATGTGGATTTTGCTGCTTCTGTTAATTTTGAAAATGCAGCCGAAGGAGTTTTGAGCCACGCAAAAAACAGCGCAATATTGAAAATAAAATACTGGAATTGACCAAAAATTTAGACAGAGCAATAATTTATCTTGAAGAGTTCTTTAACTGCATCACAAATAAGAAAAATGATCTCATGCATGTGGATTCTACATCTGATATTGGTGATTTTGACTCCGAATCTCTTCAAACTGGTGACGAGGATGATGAAGATACTGATTTACGACTAAATCAAACTGTTGATATCCTGACATGCATAATATGTGTGGAAAATCCACGGGATGTGGCATTGAAGCCATGTCATCATATCAAAATCTGTGCGGAGTGCTGATAAATTAGAAGAAAAAGCGAAAAAATATAATTCTTTACTGCTCTGCCCATATTGCAGACAAATAATTGAAAATATATCGATAAAACCAACTGATTTGCACTGCTTCCATTATTGTTATACATTAGTAACATTTATTTCTAGTGAAATAGTAAAATAAATAACGCCCAGTAAAACTACGTCCAAAAGAAGTTCGCCTTGGCGAATGTAATTGATTCATATTATATATACTCATCCTTTGGTTCGTTTTCCATGAACGCCGGCGGGCCTTATTTCATTCCCCCAGTTATAAGTACCTGCTACAAGAGCAGCATTCACTTACAATATGTCACCGCATACACAAAATAGCAACGTTACAATATAATTTTTTGTTATCATGATTAACCAGCAGACCATTTTCAAACTAGCCGCCTTAAAAAGGGGCGAGTGTAGCATTAACCTAGAGATGACAGATGTAGTCGTTCGAATCTGGTCCCTCTAATTATTGCATTTCCCAGTCACAGCAAAGTCGCCGTCACACCTATCGGCAGACGGCTCATCTCAATCGATAACAGAGCTTCGCACATCTCTAAGTATAACCAATTTCGACTTGGTAGCGAATTAAGTAAAAATGTAAATTACATTGACCAGTATATATCGGCAAAAATCGCGAGCTCGCGCGCGTTGTCAAACAGTTGTCCAGGAAAACACGAAATACAAATACTTCCCGACTTCGGTTCTAGTTGGTTTTGTGGACAGGTTTTCCTATTCGTCATCTCCACTGCTGCTCTGCCCATGGTTCTTCTTATTGTCGGCCATAACGGAGGCAAGAGCAAAAGGAAAACGCGAAAACAATACAAGAGTGTGTGGGAAATGCAGTGAAGTGTTTAGTAAAGTAAAAAAACAACCACAAAATAGAAGTTGAAAAGTTGCCAGCAGAGCAACGGCATACAGGGTGCTGTTCACTTAAGCAGCGGCCAATACCTGCAGTAAGTCTAAGAGTGCGAGGGAGAAGGAGAGTTGTATGAGTTTCATTCATAAAAGAAAAGACACTGCAAGTCCCAATTGGTCTGGCTTCGTTTGGGTGGTGTTGTTGTTGCTGCATAGATAAGAGCAGGGTCTTCGTCATCGAGTTTCCCGCATGCACATGCAGCTGTTTGCCATCCCTCCACCCCCTGCCCCTTGCTCGCAAGACACACTTACACACATGTGCATTGATTTTTCCCAATCTATGGCCTATCTTCCGGAAAAGTATTTCAAGTGGATTTCGCTTCTTTCGGATTAACAGATTGCCCTGTTCTAATTTTCAAATAAATTCCATTTGTAGAAAACACAAAACGTATGGGATAAATGTCAACAAGCTCCAGATATACAGGGTGGCTGACTGTGCTGGATATTTTGCACGTGCATTTGCATTGCGGCAAATGTACTGTAAAGCATTTTCATATTCACACACGCACACTTACAAAGGTAATTATTAGGCATTTTGCTAGGCTAGGCAATATTTAGCACTCCATTTGGCATTTAACAGTTAGCGTCGTTAGCCTAACGGTGCACTGCAATAGGCGTGTGTGTGGGTTTGTGTACATATTGGTTTAGCACCGGCGGCACAGGTAAAAACGGAAACCAAAGTTGTTTCAGCCGAATGGGAAAGGGTCTAGGGGGAGGCAAAATGAAAAGAATATAGAAAAGGCACATTTCCGCCCGCTTTCGGCTCGCGTCCAGAACCAAAATAGACAACGACGCTGTCGCTGGTCTGTATTTTACCTCCAACTGCGTTTATACGTGGCCACAGATTGTAAAAATTGACTTCATGTAAGCGATCAATTTTGGAATTAAATATGGAAATTGGAATTTCAATTCAAATCAATAATTTGTAATGATCAAATTATACCTCGATCCTTAAAACGTTACGATTGCTCAGTTCTTATTTTAAGCAAAATTAAAAGCTGGGCCCGAACCCCTCTAAATTAGGGGTGGGCATGCCCTTGCTCTCGTTTGCTCGGAGAAGAGCAAATATGAGCAGTTTTGATGACGCTTGCCGACTCGATCCTCACTAAAAAGATTTGTTTTTATACTCTGTACCAAAGGTACATAGAGTATAACATGTTTGAGCAAAAGTATGTAACAACCAGAAGGAATCATCTCCAACCCTGTATATATTCTTGATCATCATCAACAGCCGAGTCGATTTAGCTCTGTTAGCCCTGTTTACTGTTAACCGAACCTGAAACCGATCATTTTTTGAAATTAAAGCTGAACCCGAACCTGTTTCGACCCTAAAATTTCGGTTCGGTTCTGCAAAAATGGTAGACATCAGAAAATATAACCTTCCGTCTAGCTACTTCATCTGTTATCTGGTTAGTTTTAAGCGACTGAGTCTTAAAATGGGCTGTAAAGTGTGCCAATATCTTAAATTAGACTAAAAAACTATTTATAAAATCCCCACCCACAATAGCTCCTGATTTTTAAGATCCCTGACTCCAAAGCTTTTCCGCAAACCGATTATGACCCAAAATCGACCCGATTCCCATATGAATTGAGTGGTTTTTAGATAAAAGCAAAAGAACACATTGGTTTAAATTTGTTGGGTTTGCAGTCCCGCTGTCAGTAATATACCCTTTCAGAGGGTATATTTAAATTGTTCATATGTTTGTAACGCGTAGCAGAAAAAGAATTCGACCACTTTGCAAGAAATCTTTTGGTACAAATACGCTGCACATTTGTCAGAACCGGTCGGATCGAATAACTATAGCAAATAGCTGTCATAGGAACGATCGGTCGAAAACTGGTTCTTGTGAGAAAAACTTTTTTGTTTTTTATGGAAACGATTCCAAACTCCGTATTAATTAGTTTTTGCTTTTCCATGATTCCACTAAGTTTGGTTGAAATCTGACAACTATATAGTATAGGTGCCATACAAAGACTAGCTTAAGTGAGAAAAAGAAACTAGTAGTATCTGCTTTAGCACCTCTCTAAGCGCCTCTATCTATTGGTAAGCTTGGGAAATCACTTAACTACCATTGCTTAACGCGAAAACGAAATTAATGGATGAAAATCCTTTAAGACCTTCATCTACTTTTATTATACTTAAATGTGGTTTCGGACCTCCTCATATTGAACCAAACAAAAACACAACAAAATCTCATGTATTAACGTTACTTAAAATTTCAATCTTCGTACAGTACAATACATATAAAGTTCGTGAATGACCCACGCATAAACATAAAATCAGCCGCCCTGTATGCATGTTTGTTTGTTTGTGGCTTCTTTCAGCACTTGGAGCCAGCGCCACTCAATGCACTTGCAACATGCCATGTTGTTTTTGTTGCTGCTACTGCAGTAGACTTTGCCATATGCACCTATTTATGTATGTTTGTCCCACTTCAGAGCGTCAGGCCAAGTCCCCAAAGAGTTTCCCCGTACCTCTTCCTCCGTCACTCATTTAAATGCCGCAAGTGTTGTCGAGTTTCCCGTGTGTTTGTGTGTGTATTTTGCTCATTAGGGAATAATTTTGTATTACCTGCTCAACAAACAACACCAAATGAATTCGCAGACAACAAACTAGCCTAGTTACATAGGTGCTTTGTATGTACTTACAAGCATATATGTGTGTTTGCGTACATAGCCATATATACATTGATTTTATAGGAACTTCAACAGTTAACCCAATTTTTGGCTCCCACACGCTCAACCAATCTCTGGAGAAGTTTTTCGATCTAAAAACAAACAACAAATTTACCTTACCTTTTAGACAAATGTGGTTCGTGCTGTTGTTTCAGTCTCGGCAGCCAGCCAACAAACCTACAAATCTACATACAAATTGTTATTGTTGTTGTTTGCTTCACATTTTCACACCCACCCACCCCTTGACCACTCTCTCCCTTCAGTAGACTGCATTGACTTTTGACGCCCTGACGTTGATAAATGAATCATAAAAGCAGCGCAGCTCGCAACTTTGTCGGCGTCGCACAGTGGGGTGCGGAGAGTCAATAAAATTTGAATGGCTTCAAAATATATATATTGAATTCCTAAACTTTTTGTATAAATGACGCCCAAGCAAATTAGGGGATAAACTTTAAAAGTTTGACCAATTTAAGTCGTTTCAATGACAGCTGAGTGATAAAGCTATCCAAACTCGAAAGAAATAAAATGGTTTCTTAAAGAACCAAGCAATAAACCCGTCCACACTTCTGCTCTTATGACAATTATGACAATACTAAATTTATAAAATGCTTTTTATGCTGACCGTAAAAAGATAAAATCAATTGATCAGGATGCAAACATTATACTGGAAGTACCTAACATCGATTCATTGTGTTCTATTGCTGCGTCATTGAGACCGAAACCGGAAACTTATTTATGTTGTAATATGCCTGACATTTGCAGTAAAATTTGATTGCCAAAGCGATTTGAACTCTACTCTGAATACGAATGAATTGTGTACAAAATAGATGTACTTTCTCAATCGGTGCGAGTTCCTCAACGAAATCTAGTTTTGTGTTAGATTCAGGTACCACGACAGTCGTCGATATTTTGCACAAGTAAACAGCCAGAATGAAGCATTATTTTTTATTCTAAATATATTACTTTTTATACTCTGTACCGTAGGTACATAGAGTATATTAAGTTCGTGCTCAGCATCAACAGCCGAGTCGATATAGCCATGTCCGTCTGCCCGTCTGTCAGTCTGTCCGTATGAACGCACAGATCTCAGAGATGGTAAGAGATAGAGGTTTGGCATTTATGGGACATTTGCTTCTTATGTCTGCAGGCAGATCAAGTTTATTTTCAATTTTGACCACGCCCCCTTCCTCCCCCGCAATTTAGAAAAAACATCATATCTCCCACAGTTTTAAAGATAGATGGTTCGTTCCCTCTAAACATATTTAGTAATCAGGATAACTCATCGATCAAAGACCAAAGGTTGTCAAGTTATGATCAAAAGACTGTTCACTGCAGCGCAGTAGCAGCGCTGCTTTCAGCTGCTACTGCAGCATAAAAATTTTTGCTGAGCGTATAATTTCGTTGGTACAGAGTATGTTATAGTCGGGGTTGACCGACTTTCTTTCTTGTTTTCAAACAATCATGTCCGTTTTGTTAAGGAATAATGTACATTGAATTGAGAAAATATTGGTGTTTTTATGTCCTGTTCCTATTAAAAATGGGAAAAGGGGGATCATAAAGTTGTGCGAATGTATGTAGCAGGGAGAAGGACACATTTCCAACCCCATAAAGTATATATATTCTTGATCAGCATGAACAGCCGAGTCGATATAGCCGTCTGTCTGTATAAGCGCGTCGGTCTCAGAGACTATAAGAGATAGAGCCACAAATTTTTACATGAAGGTAGGTGTATATCGTACGTAGATCAAGTTTGTTTCAGATTTGGAATCTGATCTTTGATCTCCAAAAAACCGTCAGATCCACAATTTTCAAGTTAGAGCCTTGTGGTTTAGTATACATCAAGTAAGGCCCAACATCTATCTAATCTGAAAAGTACAATCAGTTCGGACAAAAAAAACCGGAGTTATAAGCGAAACAATTGAGCTTGTCGTTAGTTAGGGCTAAAACCGATAAAAGGTCAAAATAATGTTGCATACTTTCAGGATTACCCTTTAATAGCTGTTACAAAAACCGGTTACATTCAAATTCAAAATCAAATAAATGAAAACAAATGAACACGGTATTTGGTAGTCGGGGCACTCTAGTGCATCGCCCTTTTTATACCCTTGCAAAGGGTATTATAATATTGCCCAGAAGTTTGCAACGCATAGAAAACACACTTTTTGCTGCACACTACTAATATGTCGGAACCGACCGGATCGGATGACTATATCTCATAGCTCCCATAGGAACAATCGGTCGGAAAACTAGTTTTAGTGAGAAAAACTTTTTTCTTTTCAATGGAAACGTCTCCAAACTTGCAATAGTAGGTTTTCTATGTTTTTTTATAATTCTACCAAGTTTAATTAAAATCGGACAACTATATGGTATAGCTGTCATATAAAAGATAGGTCTGAAAAACAGTATTTGTTAGAAAATCTTTTTTGTTTTTAATGGTAGCACCCTGCAAATTTGTATTTATTTGTTTCACATAATTGCTTACACATAATTGTTTACACATAATTTTACAAATTGTTGGCCAAATCGGATGACTATATCATATAGCTCCCATACGAACGATCGGTCTGAAAATGGGAAAAAGAGTATTTTGTGAAAATATTTAAGCGAGCACTTGCAAGGGTATAAAATCTTCGGCACAGACGAAGTTAGCTTTCTCGTTTTTGTTTTTTTTCGGCTGTCACCGTATTTTTCCGTCATAGATCCCATCCAAATCGAAAATTCACCAAAATATAAACTAGAAACTATTTATGTGGCAGAACAACGTTTGTCGGGTCAGCTAGTTATATTAAACGAGAGCGCAAGTTAAAGTCAGCCCTGCCCGACTTCGAAATTTCCGTTACTCAGGGCAATTAGTGTTTAATAACCTCAGGCGGCTCAGATAAGAATGTAACGTTTTTTTAACTCTGCCATTTATAAACCGATCTTTATGAAACTTTGTGAGATTGTAAATATTGGCCACATAAACATAAACACTGCAAAATATGAGCTCGATATCTTAAAAACTAAAGACATGTTCAACTTTGTTTATTGCAGGGGCGGGAGGGGGCGTGGCCAAAATTTAAAACAAACTTGATCTGCGTGCAGACAATACTAATCTATATTTAAAATTTGGTGGCTCTAGCTCTTCTAGTCTCTGAGATCTAGGCGTTCATACCTACAGACGGACAAGGCTATATCGATCGACTATTGATGCTGATCAAGAATATATATACTTTATGGGGTCGGATATGCTTCCTTCTGCCTTTTACATACATTTGCACGACTTTAGTATGTATTCCATTTATACAGTACAGTAACAGTAATAAGACGGACATGGTCCAAAAGTGATCAAATCCCCCCAAACCCGGCCCACTGTGCATGGTAAACTCTGCTGCTGCTGCCGGCGAAAAGGCAGACAGGCGCCAAACGTTGGCTCTCGCGTCATATGTTTGGCTGCGTTGCCGCCCACAGTCAATGTTCTCAAGGCATTTAATTTCTGTTTCTTTTTGTTGTATTTTAAGATGCGTGAGTTGATTTTTTTTTTGTTATTGTTGTTTTTGTTTATATGTCGTATGCGAGCTAATCGATAACACAGCTGCAGGCAGCCAAAGCCCACTCTTGTTATCGCATTATGTTATATTGTATTTTATTTTTTATATTTCTGATTGGAATTGATCGTCAGCGTAGGCGACTGAGTCAGAGAGAGAGTGAGAGAGAGCAAAAGACCGAGAGGCTCTCTCTTGGGCTGGTGTTGCCGGCTGTGGTCTAGTGGCAGTGACACTCAAAGCTAAATCCTCAACAGTCAGAGTCAGTTGGTCGGACGGCCCATATTTATATACATATATACAAAGATATATCTATTTCTTGTGATTTGTGTGTGTGTTTTTAACCATTTTAAAAAGAGAAAAAATAGATTTTTTGTTGCCAAAACTGATTTGACGTGATCATTATAAAAAAAAATTGTATAATACGCAGAATTCTGAGGGTTATGCATATTTAATGTACATTCATCGTTATGTTGAAAGACAAAGTTTTGCGGAAATTTTATGACACGATTGCAACAGTGCAAACAAAATGAAATTAGATAAGCTTTCGCAGCAGATAACACTTGGTCGAAAAATACTCCACAAATGAAATCATTCTCTAACACACTCGCTCCATTCATTTGCTCTTTTTTACCACAGCTGTTTTACCCTCCCCCAAAGCAGAACAGCTGTTGCATAGAAACTTTAGAGGAGGAGACACAGATAGACAAGAGCAATGTCTAGCGAGGAAGATAAACCACCGGCGCCGCCTGTACGCCTCACCAGCAATCGTGGTGGTGTTGGCATGGAACGTGTTCCCCTAACCGGCAGTGGGGGAGGTGTTGGTGATGCGCCGCCTGTTGATATGCGACCATTGCCGAAGGGTAAGTGAATTCAGCATGTGGACACTTTTAATGCGCTCAACAATAATGGACTTTTTTCTCCACCCAACCTCTACAGAGCCAGACGATGCTGATCGCAAAAAGAAGACCCTGAAGAATAAAATCAAAGGCTCAAAACCCTCCCATACGGACTCCAAGCCAAATATATCGTACCCGACCAACTTTGAGCATACGGTGCATGTGGGATTCGATGCCGTTACGGGAGAGTTTACGGTAAGTTTTGCATCTACTGATTTCAGCAATGATACATTATCTATGAATTCATGTTTATTTGCCTTTTTGTCCCTCTTTGGATAAGAGCTTTAAAACCGAAACAATAATACACTTGCATCATGTATAATTAATTATGAACGTACTTACATAAATCGAATTGGACACAAGAATCAAAAACAAATCTTTGGGTACGTTCTTGAAGGGTGAGAGAGATAAGCTGATTACACAGGAAAGGATTGGCTTAGGTCAAGAAACGAATCCAGATTTTCGTTTCGGCTTAAGTTTTTGTCCGGCCCAGCCCGAACATAAAACCAAGTTACCAGACCCGACCAAGCGCTGTTTAATGTGCTTAACATCAAGTGAGAAATGCGTTATTCTTATTAAAGAAAATGTGCAAGGATTTACTAGTTTTGAATAAAGTTTGCATTAAAATCTCTGCAAATATAAAACAATTACACCTAAAGTCATCAGAGGGCGATTGGGTTAAGATTTTGCATACATTTATATGGTGTATTTCGCCAACGAAACAACTTTAAAGGCTACTACAATAAATCTTGCGGTATTTTTATTGAATTTTCAATTGTTCATAAAATTGGTTATAATAATGCGATTTAAGTCAAATATGCGCCGTTTTGTTCGATGACGAGTTCCCAACGATGCCAACTTCATAATGCCCCTCTTATAGAAGCTCGCTTCCCTATTGTCAAAAAACTCGGAGAAC
>JAWNNO010005880.1:0-26398 GCA_035044985.1 Lordiphosa fenestrarum | reverse complement strand
TGAAAATACAGCTTTGGGAACATTTCGTCAAAATTTCAGTTTTCTTCCTAGTCTTATGTACGCCTTATAGAGTTATGTATTGAAATCTGGGCTGAAAGACCCTTAAACTTACATGTGTTAATTGGTGTTCATAGGCCAAAGCGTATTTGTGCACCCTCAAGGATAATCAACCATTGCTCTTTAAGGACTTTATTGTTGAATTTATAAAACTTAAACGATAAATTTTTTAAAATAAATATAAATTTAGTGTTTCACTTGTTTGGTCACATCGTTGTTGCAAACTTAGCCTTAAACTACGACCGTCAGTTGTGTGTCATGGTCAGGATTTCTACGGGAATAATGACACACAACTGGCTGTCCTAGTCGGCTAATTGAGGATTTTGGGAGGTTAAATGAAAGCTCATCGTTCTGTTCGTACATCGTCCTTACGCCTTGCCGCCGAACCGCTGCGTGATAAATAGGATGATTGGTGGAAGTCTAAAACTTGCGAGCGTCTGGATAAGGTCGTCTCTCGTGGCCTGCTGGGCTCACGGGAGCGAGCCGCGAAAGGTGAATGGCAAGGCTTAATTGTCGAATTCGAGCAAGCAGAGTGTGCTCGTCGTGGTATATCCGGCATGCTAACTGTACCCCCGCCCTTAGCCAACCGTCTTCTGGTAGTGTTCTTTGGCACTTGCCTTTGCTTGCCTTTGACAGTGGTTTTAGTGTAGTGTGGCATACAGCTGGGGCACATTTGAGTGTGGTAAACGTGCGGGGCTTGCTGCTGCCATAGTTGATGCTGATTTTGTGATTGATCCTTGCTGGAGAGTTCGTGTCCATCACCAGCTGTATAGCGCCGCTCATAAACCATGCTATTTCGACGATTGTATTCAAAATCTGCATCGCGTTTTCGCTCACGCTCCTCCTTGCGCCGCTGTTTGTTGAGATGCGCCTGGTTTAGTGCTCGATACTGCATAGTTTGACTGTCGATCAGCATTTGGGTAAGAAATTTGAACTGATTCATATTGGTTTCGTTTTGTTCGGCCAGCTCTGGGAAGAGGGGGAGGCAGGAATTGGTTGTTAGCAACTAACAAGCAATGCTTGGAAACGACAAATTATCTTTGCTTTTACTTACTGCCACTAATTTCGCGATATATTTTATTCAGCAGACTTTCCTGTTGGGCTAGTTCGTTTGTCAAATGTTCCACCCTTGCCTTGGTATCCTCAAAGCATTTCAACACCATTCGCTCCACAGAACCCTGAACCGCTTCCAAGACATTGTCGTGTACGATGCTAAAGAAATCAGCACAGGATTCCTGCAATTCACGATTGGGGTCACTGCTAGCTTCAATGGGCATTTGATCTTGTTCTCGTTCTCTTTTTCTTTCATGTTCGCGCTCATTGACGTCATTACCGGCACTTTCCCTGGTGACCGTTGGTTCGTTAGCTGTACCACAAACCGTTGCAGGCAGACGGAACTCCACTGTCTCGACTTGGAACAGACGGCTCATTTTCCAGTCGCCTGGCACTAACCGATCTGTGTGGTTTACGCGAACGCTTCAATCGTTTGACATTATGATCCCGTAGAAGATGTGGGATTGGTTGCTTCCACGTACCGCATTGTGGATCGATTTAGCGAACTGCTTAAAGTCTCGGAGCGTGCTGAGTGCCGACAACTGCGATGATGATTGTGATGATGAGAACAGTCCTTGCTTTTGTGGTTGCGTCTGATCACTTCGAAGCCAGGCTCATTGGATGATTTGATGAAGCAGTAATTTGGATACATAGTATTTGGACTCACAAATTAAAAATGTTGAGATGTAAGTGTGAGTGGGCACGTGCAAAATTTGACTCGACACAAAACTTAATTATTTTTTTCTTCTATTTTTGAATTTGGATTGTATGGAATTTTGATTTTGAAAGATAAAGCCAAAATGTGCAGGTACATGATGAAGAATCTATAGAATGGACATAGAGAAGAGTGCCTCCTTTTCAAGCGAGGAAGTGCACAATTAACTAAGTAATCAGTGGAGTGGAATTGTTAACAGCCATTTGAATTGCAGAAAGCTTCTGGCGTTGGTTTGATGCGGTTTCAATTCCAATTTCGATTAACATCCGATAAACAATCTTAAATCATGGAAAATCATGGCTGGCGACCAACATGGAAAAACAGTTTTAATATTTGTGAATATCTCAGGTCTATGATTTAGATATTGTTCCCCAAGTGCCATTTTCCTTTAATAAACAGTACGTCCCTGGAAATCTGTGCCAGAAAATCTGTGTGTTGAGCAATTCGATGTCACCCTGTAAAGTTCTGCGTTTGTTTGTGTTTCCTTTTGCCGACAATTCTTCCTAATGAGTTTGCCATTTCAATGAACCACATTGAGTCTGCCATCAAGTTGACTTAAGAAGAACACTCAGCCACCAGGCAAACACACCAACGGAAAGTCTTCTTACCCCTTGCATAATATTTGCCATTAATATACATACCATAACCTTTGGCTGTTTACCCAACCAACAGAAACCAATATGTTTTCCTTGTCTGTCCCAGATTTGTCGCTCAATTTGTTCGGATGGTGACGTCAGAAGCCGCAGCCCCATCATCGCAACAATTATAAATGAAGTGAAAACTGGAAATTCGTCCTTGTGCACTGGACCAGCATCATCAACCGCAGCAACAACAAAGGGAAAAGTAAAATTTGTGGCGCGTGGCCGAATGAATTAAAGTATTCATAATTTTGGCCTTTATTCTTTGCGAACAAGTTCAACACATAATTCTGAAATAAATATTAGCTTAGACTAAATTGACTACAACGTTATGCTCTATTAATTCTTATGTTTTAAGTTAATAGAATTTGGTTTCTGCTCACGCTTGGACAAGTTTTGCGCACAGAAATGGAAGTACTTATTAGTGGCTATGCACAGCGTATTGGAGATGTGGGAGATTTGGTTAGGTTAGATTAGATTAGAGATTCGAGTATATAAATAGTTGACTTATCATCTAGTTGGGCTCGAAAAGAATGCAATAATTTAAATGTCACATCTGTATGTAAATGGCCACAAGTTCTAAATAAATAACATCAGTCTGATTAAGAGAGTAAATATATGTAGGTAAATGGGAGTGTGCTGTTGTGTTTGAGTACTTAGTCATAGTTTAGGCCAAATATGAGAAGATATGGGTAGGTCGTATAGATAGCTCTGTTCAAAATCTAGTTCGGGGCATAAGCATCGTTAAGTCTGCTTAAATAAAAAATAAGTCAAAGTTACTCTAAGTTAAGTTTAGCTTAGCAATTCACACTTCAGGATGGAATACTGAGACCTCTTGAATCTTAGCTAAGATATGGGTGAACACCTTCCTCTAAAAAATTTCAGGCAATTCATTGCTCTAACAACAATTCTCCAAAAAATTTTCGTACATGAGAAAAGGGGAAGCTTTATCCTTATCCGATCGGTAAAGTACTAAAATCTTTTTCAGGGCCAGCTATTTTAAAGCTAGCGCCAACACCTTGTGTAGGTGACCGGTTGTGTAAGTTTTATTAACTTACACACTAGGCCACCACTCAAATTCCGCTTTTTTCGATTCTAAATTTAATTAAAACATGTGCCGAACCAAGATTCGAAACCAAATCTTTTCCGAACAAAAACTATTGGTAGGCTCTATTGGTTCAAGCTCCAAAAATGTGTTGGGGTTGCAAGTTACAAGTAAAGATCAATCCCTTCTCAAATCTAGTCTTTCGTACGTGGTATGAGCAATTGCGGAACCGATCAAATTCTGTCGATATGTCGCTCTGTATCTGTAAGCGTGTGAGGACTTAAAAGGGCTTTGTATCTTTAAAGTATAGTCAAATTTCAGTTCAAAAATTACCTTAAATCATCTTTTCTAAGAAAGCAAATAGTTTTTTCAACAACTTCAACGTAAAAATGTACAATAAGACATTGAGTTACTGAATGATCTGCAATCAAAAAATTGTTTTTTTCTGGTTTTGCGAAATTCGCCCTAAAATAGTTTTTTTTCCTAAAAGACGGGTTTTTCTTTAATTAATACCTTATTTATACACAACATAATTATCATGATAAATGCTCTTTCTAAATCAGGAAAACAATTCTCTTGTAGTTGACTTATTAATAATTCATTTTGAATACCTTCAACTAGTTCGTCAATCTTAGTTAATGCAAAGTTCGGATTATGTATGACGCTGGCAAAGCTGACTCTCAATTACTTATTTAAATTGATCATTATTTAAGGAAATGAAGTTGGTATACTTCTAGGCGCATTTATCATGATATTATTTTTTGTGTATAAACGGGGTATTAGACAGCAACACCTGAAAATTAAATTTTTTACGATATTCTTTCGTAATTTTAGAAACTCATGATGTTTTTTTGAAAACTTTCTCAAATATAGGACAAATTTGAAGATGAATTAAGATAAGAAATACATTGCACGATGTCTCAAAATAGGGCGACTCTAAAATTTATTAAACTAATTACGATATTCGTCATCAACAACAGAACAGTTAATCTGGATAACCACCCTAATATTCGGAATATAAAAGTGGCAACTGACATTCGGCTTGTTGAGTGCTTAACATTTGATTGCGTTTTGTGTGTCTTGCGCAAAATGCTTGGGATAGTCGAATGCTCCAAGATGAAGTATGATAGAGGTACCGAGTTCAAGTCCCAGACAAGGTAAAGTTAAAGAAACTAATTATTAATAATTTGCTTGTGTTTTCCAGAAGAAAAAGAAGAAAATATTTGAAAATGTTTTTTCAAATTCTTAAATAATAAATGATCTCGAGGCGTCTATAACTGCAAGATTAGTTACTTAACAAAAGATAGTAAAATCAGTCACATTTGTACTAAAACTTAAAGAACACCGTAGTTCGAAACTAAACCATAAATGCACATGCACACACAAAGGCGACTCATGCTGCTTTGGAATTCCCAAACTGTTATGCCATCGCAGGCATGGATAGACTGTTGATGGACCGATAGTTGGCAGTGAGAATGAAGAGAAACGGTGGTTGCTCTTAAAACATCCGTTCGATCTACTAGCACAATTTATGGTGTTTTGGGTATCTGCTTAAAGTTTTGCGAATGCATACAACGATTTCGATTTTAGAAAATATTTTTGGCAACTATTTGACTATTTTACTCCTTTTTTAAGGCAAATTTATTTAGTTTCCAGGGGATTTCATCTAATTTTTTTACTGTTGAAAACCCTCATAGTTCTAGTTTATTTTCCGTATTTGCTTGTACTGACTACGACAAAGCTGCCAAAGCACACCAAAAACGGCATTGTCAAATGACATCCCAAGCATTACAGAAGAGTTTTTATAGTGAAGTGGACGGAAGTTCACAGAAAGAAAAGTCGAGATAAATTCAAGCTCAAAAAGATTGATTTGATCTCGACCTTTGGATTGAAATTTCAAGCACGAGTCGTACCTGAACGAGCTTAATACAAGTTCGAAAGATTTGACACAATCCTGAAAAGCGTGAATCAATCCGAAAAGGCTAATTTCAATCTCGGATCCGTACTTAAAAGTCAAATAATCCCGACTCGAGATTGAATCTTTCTCGTTTTATTACATTAAGCTCTCCTGCTTTTGCTACTCGGGTGAAAGTGAAGCGTCCGAAACCATGATACAATGAATAGAAGGTAGTGCAGTGAGAAGGTAGTGATTGTCAAAAAAAAATACCACTGTGACGTCACAGGCTCACAGTTTTGTTTTTGTTAACAAATTTGAAATTTAAGTTATCGATTTATTTGTTAAAAGCAAATTAATTTATAGATTAATTTAGTTTTTTGGACACAACCAGTCAATTATTTAATTGAGGAATTTTTATAAAAATCAAAAGCAACTGTGTACAAATTATTTTCAATATGGTGGAGTTTTGTATTTCTTCCTGGTTTCGATGTCGAATAGCTAACTTTGTAATGGAATATCGATAAGCGATACCAACGTAATTTGATTTATGGTTCGAATTGAAGAGAAACATCCAAATTAAATATTGACTGGTTGTGAAAAATCAAAATTAAAAATTTAATGGCGGGCTAGATTGCACCAAGCCGATTGCAAGATCAGATCAAGTACGAATCTCAAGCTAAAGTCAATCTCGGTCAATTTAGAAGCATTCCTTTTTCGGATTGAATGCCGTTCGAATGTAGAGATCAATTTAATCTCGGGCTAACTTGCACCAAGCCGATTTCAAGATCTAATCAAGTACAAGTGTCGAGCTGAAATCAATATCGGACGTACTTTGATGAAGTCCTACTAAGGGATCAGCTCGAGTTCGGATAACAAGCTACAGTCCATACTGTCGGAGAGGAGAGAATTAAGCCAATATCGAGCTAAGATCAAGCTCTTCCGAGCTAAAGTCGTGGATCGAGACAAGAATTCAAGGATCGAAAAGTCCGAGCTCAAACCAATCCTGCTCGTGCTTGGATGGAGAATATCCGGGATTGACCGACTTCTGACATCGTTTAGAATTGATTTCATCCCGGATATGTCGTATTTTTTTTCTGTGTTTGTAATAAATTGACAATTGACTGTCCTAACAAGCAGTTTGTAAATGGGTTGGGTTCTTCATGATATCTGTTATTTATCGAAAATGTTTTAACGACCGCTTAGGTAACTAGCCTAGGTTTGAACCAAATCCAAGGGGTGAAGACCATGAGCCGAACCTATAGCTATACGAAGGTTTAGATTTTCTAGACAGAGTTGTAGTTGGAAAAAGGCAAAAAAGACTAAGGTAAAGTGAAGCACAAAGCTCTTCGATATAGCGCAACCTAAAAGCTATAGCCTGAGTGGATAGCAGGAATCTAACTTGAAAACAGTGGACAAAATCATGGTTGTCGGAAAATGAAACCTTGATTTTTAGACAAGTCCTTCTGTTGAGTTAGATACTTCAGAACAGTGAACCCATCTCTTACTCATTTTCGGTGTAAAATATGTCAAGTTCATGCCTCAATTAGTTTAGCATTAATTGAAAAGTCAAACAAATGCTTGCTGGGTAAGCACATACCCTGTAACTTACTTAACATACAATACAATAGATTAAAATAGTTTTGGGGAAAAATTGAAATTCGTAGCATAGACTTGGCATACCTTGTAATAGTTGTAGTAGGAGTACTTACATTTCTAGATTTTGGCTTTCACTATGCCGAGTACAACTAGCGAACTTATTGTCTAAGCCTCTTTGCCTCGCCTCGACTTACAGATACTCCGCATCGCTAAAGGACGTTGGCCCATGCACCGCAAACGTTGAACGCTTGCGGGTCGAGTGCGCCAGCTATCATACCTCTGACATGGCCGGCACCGTGATAATCTTATTGGGTCGCTCGCAAATCACCACTCGGGCATTCGTTTTGTGGGTGGAGCGACGTGAAACTGTCAGTGAGGTGGTCAACGTGCGCATCGAATCGCAACTGTTGTGCAGGCGTCGTCCCACGGTGTGACAGCGATTCTGTTGCGAATTGTTGCGGTAGGATTTACAGCAGCAGGTGAACCACTTGAAGGGTGGAAAGCGACTTTGGGCGATGAGATGAAAGGAAACTATTACAGAAGCGGTACTTGTTATGCGGTCAATCAGAAGTCTCACCTTAGTGTGCGAAACACTTGCGACGAGAACAGACAATAGATCAAGGGATTTGCGGCTGAATTCAATGGAGCCAGGCTCTGTATAAAGGTTGCTATGGCAATATTGGTTTGTGAGTGGGGTATTTGGCCAAAGACTTGCAGCAAATCAAAAATGATGTAGGGTGACCAGCAGATGATAAACACAAAAACGATGGTCAAAGTCATTTTAACCGTTTTTATCTTGGCACGTGGTATGATGCCTCGGGAGCTAGCTCGACGTGCAGGCGCCGCACCGAAACCGGCACGTTCTGAAATGGACAAAAGTAACGCAACATGCTCAGCATTACTCAGAATTTAGTTGCCCAAAAGTGAGTGAACCAAAATGAGTTGCCAAATAAACTGAACAAGTGAAAATGAATGCATGTATTGCTCGTATTGGTTCAGTTGCTTCCAAGTTTGGCAGTTGTAGCAAAAATGTGCAACTCACTCTGCTCACTCATATGAGCAGATCCATCCAAGACCTCTGCTTACCTGTGGGCACAAATATGGAACCCTTCGCCCAAATGGTCTTCACTATAATCGCATAGCAGGCGGAAATTATCAGGGCTGGTACGGCAAATAAAGTGGCTGACACCAGACTCATGTATATCTGCCAGGCCACCGGCGAGCCCAACTCTATCCAACATTGTGGATGACCTTGGATCATCTCCTCCTCGTATAACACCAAAATGGGCAGGGAAAACACTGCTGAAATCAGCCAGGCTCCGGCCACCAAATGACGTGCTCGCTTCCCTGCACAACACAACACACAACAAAATATTTAACGTTTTTCCAATTAGGAAACTTTTGTCGACGACTTACACGACTTGAGAAGTTCATGGGATGTGTTATTGCATCGTATCTGTCAATGCTCATGGCCACCAGCACGTAGGTGGATGAGTAAGTGACGCACACCTGCGAGAAGCGTATAACCTTGCAGGCCACATTGCCAGCCCGCCAGGAAATCGTGATGCGCCATATAATGTCTGTCAGCACATTGAGCAAACCAACACACAGATCTAAAAAAAAGAGAGAAGAAGTTTTAGGTCAACAAACAGCAGAGCACAGTGGGCTTTCTCATTTATTTATTTTCAAAAAAATATGTGTTTCATATGTTAAGTCCCTATAAACGTATAAATTCTATTATTTTTATCAGGTTTTAAGAACATTTCAACACTTTTGAAGACCTCAATACACTTTCCTTGGAGCAGTCAGCTTTATTTCGGTAACATTTTTTTACAGAATTGGTATTAATATCAACTTGATACACAAATGGAACCCAAAACCAGTATTTTTTTTGGCTCAACATAATCCCAAAGAGTATCATATTGATATTTTAGTTATTAATTTGATCCTTGGAATATTTGCTAAAGTTTTTTTTTGTTTTTTTTATGTGGTTCGAAAATTCGAAAAGTCATGTACTTGAAGATTGACATTTAGTGTTCCGATTTTGCTGCAAAACAAATTGGCAAGTCGCTAATTGTAAAAGCTGTGTAGAAAAATACCTCAATCGACGTGTTAAAAACTAATCTAATGTGTTTCAATATGTAGTATGTAATATAATACATCTATATTTACAAGGTGAGCAGCTATACATAGTTCCTTGCAAACATTTGTAAATAATAGAAATATCTTTTAAGCCTTGTTTTTCCGCTATCCCAGATGATCGAAGCAAAGTTAGCTGCAAAAGAGGCGAAAGTTCTCGAACTGGGACTAATTATACAATCATGCCATCATAAATCGGACAGAATCAGAACGGCGGACTTTTAACTCAATTAGATGCACATGAGGCAAATCCTTACTGAGATTTCTGTTGCAATGTGAGAGAACAATTTTTCTTATAGTTTTGTTATATTGTTATATAATAACAATAACAGTAGTAAGTTTCAAAAATTTTCATATCTTATTTGGCAGTTTGCACATAACTTAGTTCAAACTTGATAAGAAAAAAATATTAATTTGTCAAATCTAGAATTCAAATTATACCAAACGACTGACAATTGAAATAATTCGAGCATGATATTTGATGGTATCAATTTGATACCAAAAGTTAATTGATGGTATCAAATTGATACCAAAAGAAATAATACAAAGATACAAGATAGTATCAATATGATATCTTCGAAATATCACTTCAATACTTTCGAAAATATCAACTTGATATTGGAGTATTAAAGAGAATAGTTTCAAATTGATTAGAAAATCATTATTAGTTTGGATCTTTTTCTACCTTCCAAGTATCTGGTATTTAATGTTTTCTCTTCTAAAACAGCTACTACAATAAGGCAGAAAAAAACTACGTCTTTTGTCCTTCAAATTTTGCCAATCTTAGAACTTCAAATATGACAGCGTCACTGTACACTTTACATTCTCTCAGTTAAAATCTACATTATCCGTTATCGCTCTAGACAACTAGTACCGAACCTGTTGTGGCAATGCTCCAACACGTCTAGAATTTCGGTAGTTCGAGCATCAGCTTTATAAAAATGCATCGTTTGAAGATGAGTAGATATGTTTTGTGGATAACCTGTATTTTAAACAAAGCTTTTTTCTTAGCTTTAAGCCCAACTACTCCCAAAAATTCTACCATTTTTGTGTGTTTGACATGACAATATGAATAACCGTGCCTTAGAACGGTGAGTTCAAACCCCACTTGAGGGTGGACTACAAATCAAAAATTACTTCGCTGAAGCTCCACAAATAACTGTAGGATGGTTAAAAAGTAAGTTGAGAGATGATAAATATGCATTTTCAGATTTTCAATCTCATTTCAAGTTTTTTCCATCTTTTTTTTTAAGATTGCAGTCTTTTCGAAAAAGAGATTTTCAATATAGGTTATAGAAACTTGGTAGAACGAGAGCGTAAGTAAAAGTAGGCCCTGCCCGACTTCGAAATACCCGTTACTCAGGGCAATTAGTGGTACAGACAGAAGGATGGTCGGACAGACGGACATGGCTATATCGACTCGACTATTGATGCTGATCAAGAATATAGATATGTTATGGGATCGGAAGTGCTCCCTTCTTCCTGTTACTTACATTTGCACGACTTTAGTTTTCCCTTTTTACTCTTCGAGTAAAGGGTATAAAAATATTCGGATGAAATATCGTGAAGAAAATATTAAAAATAAAAAGATTTTGAATCAAATAAATTACTTCAGATAACTTTTCGAGTTTTCCGAAAAGTCAACGACAGTGTAACAAGAGTTATGTCACCGTTCAAGAGTTATGATTTTTTGAACGTTTTATGTGTTTTCCGTATTATCTGGATAGTTGTTGACGGTTGGGATGAGACAGATGCCAAGGCCTGCAAACTATCTGCTGCACCCCAATTTGCAACATTCTTACAAATTTCGACAAGACAAAGCCACTGTGCACAAAAAATGAAAATTGAGTTCGAGCATCTTACCTGCCAGTGCCAGTTGCTTAATGAAGTAGTTCATACGCGATTTGCGATTCTTGTTGATGAACATCACAAATAACACCGCCGAGTTGCCCAGCACAATGATGGTAAAGAGAATCCACAAGACCGCAAACTGTTCCGTCTGCAAGAGAAATGGAGAAAGAACACAAATTTTGTCACATAAAAGTCATTGTCAGCAAAGTGTTAAGAGCGGAAATCACACATAAAATTAAATTTAATATCCCTAAATGCACACACACACACACACATAAATACACACGTCTCTTAGTTTATGGCTATTTAAAGAGAGATAAAAAATGCTGGACCCCAATGTCTAGGCGTTGTCAACAGGATGTGCCGCGGAAGTTTACTTTTTGCCGTTCGGTGTTAACAACAAGACTACGGTCCATACACACACTCACACCCAGCCCCAGCGATTATTCTTAAAAGGCAAACAGTGTATTTTTTTTTGGTTTTCCTGAGCTCTATGAGATGTAATTAGATTGACTGTCTGACTCACCGTCTAGCAGGAAATTGCTGCCAAGATGAAGTGCGTACAATTTTTGGAAAGCATCAAGTCATGTGGTGTTGCCAAACGTAATTGGGTTCAATCTAAGCGAATTGAGTCCTATTTATATGCCTGAAGTGGTATCTTGACTGGGAAGTTACAGAAGTTGAGGAAATTAGCTGCTCAGTTAGAATCGTTCGATTTTCACTATTTAAAAGTCTCTTTTCTAATGGCAAAATAAAGAATGGATTTTTTTTTAAATTTTCCAATTTTCTTTGCTAAGCTCTTTGCTCAGAAAGTTCTTCTGTTAGCGTCTTACACAAATAAAGTATCAGCCATCTAACTCAATTACCTTTGCCACCACAAAACACCGACCCATATTCAAGGTAAGTTTGAGTTATGGCCTCAGGATTGCACAGTCTGACGCCTGGAAGGCGCATCAAGCAACTTGCGCCAAGTGTAAACTTGTCCATGTGCCCAACACCAGAGAGAACACAAAACTTGACAGCCGGCGTCCTTGGTTACTTGCTGCGCTTTTTTTTTGGGCGGCAGACTGAAGTCGCCTCAGCTTATGCTACAACTTTTTTGCCCTCTTGCCATTCTGCTTGTGCTTGCAGTTATTTCGGGCCTCAGTATTTATAAAACATATTTATATTTTTTTAAAGACGACTCCTGGGCGCTGCGGTGTCTGGGTTTTGGCAGTTCATCATGTTGCACAAATTGCCACATAAATCAGCAAATGAGTAAAGCAGACAGTTAGACAGACGGCCGGGGCTATTTTTACTCATCTTTTTGTGCGTATTTCTGTCTGCCTGGTGGCTGGTGTCGTGTTTATTATTTAGTGAGTGGAGAAGATGTTTTCGAAGTCATTTGTTTAAAGAAATTCTTTGATTCCTCTTCTTCACGAAATGACTAGGCAAATTGGGCTTGAAGCCTTTTTGGCTTAGTGTGTCGTGAAGTGTTGGCTTCTTGGTTGCAATTTTCTAACATGACTTTGGGGAATGTTGCTTGCAAAAGTTAAGGGTAAACTTTTAGCCATTTGCTGTTGGTTTTTATTATAGTCATTTTAATCCACATTTTTGGACTAGCAAAAATATTTGTGCAGTGGTAAAAGCTTTCTCTGGTTCATTTCTTGGGTTAAACTTAAGGAGAACTCTTTCTGTTGCTAACATTGACTAAGCAGAAAAATGGAATTAACTTGGGCTGTGATTTATGTGGGTTGCGGAATGCGTCAATCAGCTAACATCGACATTTGGCGATGAAGCATTTTATTTCTGCGCACCGAATTCCGCGAACAATGAGGGCCACGTTGCATAATTATCTTAACGCTGCTTGGAATGCTTGAACAAGCAGGAATGAGATTAGAAAAAATTATTTTACCTGTTATAGTTTAGACAAAGGTTTCGGAAGGGTAAGTCAAGGTTGTAGGGAAATAGGAATAGGAAGTTTCTAGGATTGCGTTGTGGAACAACAATTTTTATCAAATATTGCCCTGGCAGGAGTTTATTAATTAATATTCCTTGGAGAAGGCAGGCTCATAAGGCGTAGTCTGTCCTAGTAAGATGGGTAAAGATCTGTTCTCTAGGTGATCTTCATATGACACAATCCATATTCAATAACTGATCTCAGTAGGGGACCCTGCAGTTGATTGGTGCATAGGAATTCCTTGGACCATCTTATAAAGTTTTCGGATCTCTGGTTCGCTGGTTCAAATCAAAATTTCGGAAAGTTAAGGTTCGTGGTTTTCGGGCGAAGGTTTTGTCTCGAACTTTTTTCAGGCGTTGCTTTCTATAATATTTGTTCGGAGCAGTAGGTGGCCCCCAGGAAAGACCACTAAAATCATTATGCATTAAGTTCTACTGTAAATCTAATCTCTCTCTATTATTTGCTCTCATTAACATTTATCTACTCAATTACTCAATTATCTTTTCATTTTTTTCATCTCTGACTCTGTCTTGCCTAGGCCTTGCCTTCGTTTGTTCTCTTAATCTATCTTCACTTCGTCTTGAGCATTGGCAGAGTGCAGCTGCATTTGATTTATATACATCCAAAACATATCAAATGAATCGACATTGTTCATAATCAAACTTTTATTATTAAATCTAAGTGGAAGTTGAAGCTGGTGTATATTTTATTTTGGAGATCTAAACATCAAAACATTTCTGGACAAACATAAATAGCTGCCGAAAAAGCTCGGTTGCTTCAAACAATATTAATAATTTAGAAACATATAAAACACACACTTCGTATAGGAATCGAGTCAATTTTATTTTGTCTTTATATAAATAGAAACATTATTGAACAGATTCCCAGCGGCGCAAGAGGCCATAACAATATCGATGTTCTCTTTAACACTTTGAAGGCTGGCAGCCTTCAAGAATCCATTACAATCCTGTATACTTTTACATTAGCTTGGCCGTTTTCGTGGGCCTCCTGACTTTAAAACAGAGTTCTTTGTAATCGGAAAAGTGGGCGTATAACAGAAAACCCTCCGACCTTAGATTACAATTCAATATATTATTTGACAAAATGTTGGCGACCAAGTGTGCATTTAGTTCACAAGACGATCCACCGTTTGGAAATTTGTATATGGACTTTTGGCATGATGTTTGGAGTTGTATAAAAAATGCTTTACAACCCGAGACACTGTTAAGTGCTAGGTGTATTGGATTGTAAATCTCTACACACAACTGTATGTTCAAAACGTAGCGAGAATTTCCAATTACCTGGGCGCCTACTGTAATGCATGTTGTGGACCAAACTCATTTAGCTCTGCTCCGCTGGGAGATGAGCCAAAGTGTTTCTATTTATTTATAGCACTGTGACCAAACAGAAATTCCGGAGTGCTAGATACAGACCTTTCAGTTAAATTCCATTTCGAAGTTGCCGTATAAAAATATTACCAACGTAATGTTAAGCTCTTGCTTTTGTGAATCATTGAAAAGCTTTGAAGTATCTTAAAAACAAAGGCTATTATGAGCGGTTATTTTATACGTAGTTCTAAATTTTATTCCAGCCTTTTTACTACAGTTTTTAAGCAATTTGACTACTTTAAGACTCAGTCGCTTAAATCTTACCAGTTAGCAGATAAAGTCCGTACCATTTTTGCTGAACTGAACCGATAGCTTAGGTTCGGAACTGTTAAAAAATAACTTGGAAACAGATTGTTTTTTTGTTTTTTCTGTGTAGACTTTCAACTTTGTTTGTCAAAACGCTGCCCATTACGTGATCGTCGCACCAGTGGCGGGGTGAGGTTTCGGAAAGCTAACGCCATTTTACAAATCGAATCGCCATATTAAAGTTCTCAGGGGGAGAGGGACTAACTCCCGAACCTCCTTGCCTACGCCACCGGCCACAATATTCCAACACACAGCTAGGACCTTTGAGGGGTCTACGCTTGAAATAAAACTTGATTGATCGTAAGCTGGATAACCCGGTGTCTGCATCTAATATAGGGCATACATTGCAGTTGGAGTTTGTCACAGAATAACGTAATCAAAGTCAAAATAATAAGACGATGCTGAGTAGCTTAGTTGGAAATATAATGCAAATATATTGGACACATCAGAGTCTGTTACAGCTGTTACATTATCCAAGGAAAGGTAAATGGAAAACTGAGATGATCTTCTTTTGGCATTACTTTGATAAAACTTTTTATTATTAGTATAGCATTCAGAGTAAAGAACCAAAAATTGAAATAGCTCCTCAAAATATTATGAAAAACTCACGAGGGACAAAAGTTTTTTAAGTTAAATGTTTTTAGAAAATGTTTCTAGAGTAGTTTCTTTTTTAAATTAAGAGGGGGAAGGGGTGTCTAACCCCCATAACCCATTCTGCATTATAAAAATGTTATGGTATTTGCCAAGGCATTTCCAGCTTAAGTGATGTTTGGAAATTTGATAGGTTGCCTGCTTTGAACGGCTGTGGGTAGCATCAGATTGTTTCTTGTTGCCGACTACGTTTAAAGAATTCAAAACCCGACAAAAAGGTATGTGAGGTACCACCTTCTTAGGGAACTAAAATTGTGTGATTTAGTTAAGTATCTTTCAAATATCATTACATTTTTAGCGGTATAATTGTACACTGTATTAAAAGGGTTTATGAACTGATATAAATGAATATCAACAGAATTGAAAAGTGTAAGAAACCAATACGGGAACATTTTGACCTATAAATTATCGCCTGTAATAAATATCAAGTGAAACTTTTTCCTTTTTCGTTTATTATTCTTTTTTTTATATTTTATTATGTGCCATACCGTGGACGTTATAAAAACGTAATAAATGGCATGTTGAAAGCCCTTTTTTAATGATCCAACCATTTCTGGTTGCCGCCGCTGAGTTTTTCTGTGTGTGGTTACCCTTTTCGGCTTCTTTTTTTCCAGCAAGTCATTATGCCTTTTTCAATTTCGCTTTGCACCTCAAGGAAATTGCCTTTTTGTTGCGACAACATTAAAAGTGCAAAATTTAATTTTCACGAGAAAAAAAAGAGATAGAGAAAGAGAGTTGAACGAGTAAGCCCCAAGGCAAACAGCTTAGGGCCAGAGCAGAGCGGGGCAGAGATTGGACCACAACCGAAAGCCAGGCAACCGTAATTCCCCATTAAAAGGCAATTTTGCAACAGAGCAAGCTGCAACAATAGCGCCACCTGTTGCGCTGTCGAAACTTTATCTGTGGCCGCAACTATTATGTCTGATTATTAAGTGGGCCAGGCCATAACAATGGCTGCCACTTCCCACTTGACACGTAAGTGCCACGCGCTTGCCAACCCTTGGTTGCCGCTGACTTTAAGTGCACTTTCAGTGGCTTTCTTTTGTGGTGGCAGTATTTGGCTTTAAGCTTAAACTAATCGCCGTGGATGACAAATTTCAACTGGAACTGCTCCTGCGGATAGTAAAATGCAGCTACAAAGATAAATGGGCGGCCACAAACAACGGCAATGCGAAATTAATTTCATTTTCCTGCTGTATACACTTACAACAATAACACAGCTGCAGAAAAGGAATGGAGCCACCGGCAGCTGCATTTATAAATCAGCAGCTTGTGGCCCCAACGAAATGGCCAAGTTCGCGGAATTTAAACAAGCGTGGCAAACCGGAGGAGGAAAATTGGGGCAGCGGGAGGTGAAACTGAGATGAAAGTGCCAGAGGAATGTACACTTAAAGAGGCAAGAAGCTACTTTGGTATAAGCTTGGGGAAATTCTAGTATATTCTGAGCACCAACAACAAATGGAAGATGGCAGCAACAGCATCTGCTACCAAATAACTTCGCACAATTCACAACCAAATAAATAAAATTGTGTATAAACAAAAAAACACTATGTTATATCGTTAATAGATTTAAATAATTGTTATTAATAATTTTACATCTATAAGGGCCGATTTCACAACTTCTAAATAGCTGCTATGTGACGGATAAATCCATAATTTACTATGTTATTATTTAAATTTATGTGACAGATCAAGAAGATGTGAAATTGGCCCCAAGTTTAACATCTAACTCTGGAAATAACACTAGGCAACATGGAGTTGACGAAATATATTGAATACTTGAAGAGTTGGTGGTGATTCTTGATGATTTTAAGGTAAAGGAAATGGTACATCACGTCTAGGTTTTTGGTTATTTGAGCTAAAAACTGCTAAAAAGGCTTATTTTGACCTTCATTAAGCTTGTTTTATGGGAAACATTTTCATTTGTTTTGATTTGATCGTAAGGTTATATAGCTCAGCTTTAAAATTAACTATCCCAAATATATCTAAGATTTTTTAAAGCGAATATATACAATTTTGCTGAAAATTACCATATATAGTACCGCTCTTTGATATGCAAAAGTTTTTAGGAGGATCCAGCACAAGTCACCAGACAACTATAGTGATTTTTCATATCATTTTTTTTTTGGTAGCACACATATTAATAGTTGAGCACATGTATTCATATCTTTGCTTAAGCAAATTACTTCAAAGTAAAACGTTACGAAAATATCACAGAAAGTTAAGACAATCGTATAGTATTCCCATAAAAATCTTCTTAGAAGCTCAAATAACCATAAATCTAAGCGTGAGGGCCCATTTCAGAAAACAGATTCGTATTTAGCACACGAACATCATTTTATCAACTTTTTAATATATTTGAAAACGTCAAATGTTGTTCCCTTGTGTAATTGATCTTTAAATTTTATTTTGTTATTATGAAAAATTACTGAATATTCATAAGTAAGCATCTCATTCTTCATTGATACGGAGAAAAAAAAAGATATTTAAAAGCACCCATTGGTTGACTTCGGGTATCCATTTGGAAGCGATGTGTCTTAAATATCCTTTAAATCATACAACGGAGCCAAAAATCATCCAAAGGATAAAAAAAATGATTATTTGGATGATTTTGTAGCTCCGCTGGATCATTAAAAGAATGTTTAAGACATATCCAGTCCAAATGGATCTTTTTTAGATCTTTCTTTTTTCTGTGTACCAAATATTGATATCTTTTCTGAGAATTAAGATATATATTCCGAAATATTATATGGGAAGAATACCATCAATTGAATACAGATATCGGTGGGGTACTTAAGATCACAAATGGTAAGCAGTGAAATGTTAATCATTGTAGAATAAGCCAAGCTACAAATTATCTAAAGTACCTCGATGACATTAGCTTCATAATACATACACTGGAAGTTGTCTCAGCGAAACTTGAGGCGTAAGGGCTAGAATTGCCCGCTCAGCTTGACTCCAAATCAAATCCAATTGAAAACTAATTTGACGAGGGTACAAACCTTCTACACATCCCTTTTTTGGGGTGGCAGTTAATATCATTGTGGTAAGTATTGAGGATGTCGAAAAAATGTCTTTATTGGAAAGTGAAAGAAGTCCTTCGAAAGTAACATTGAGTACGGCATTCCTGCTCCCTATCACTGGAAATATGCCTGCATATTTTTAAGACTTCCGGTACTAGCGGTACTAAATACCTACTGGAGCAAACTGTAACGAGCCGAACGAGATTAAAAGATGTAAATGCAACATGCAGCAACGACATCACCGCTGCTGGGTACTGTATAATAGAGAAAGGAAACCGTACGCATCAAACCTACTTGGTTTTAAACAGTCGGTTTCAAATCTCTCAACTTTTGTCAACTAATCAAGTAGCCCAGCATTTTGGAGACACTTCACATATAAAGGCAAGCAGTTGTAGCTCGAAATGAAAGCGCCTTTACGAAAATCTCTAGATATTTTTGGGACACACCCGAATAAAAATAAAACTTTTCATGCCTGGATATCTGATGTCCTTATTCCATGATAGTTGAAAGGAATTTGCAAATGGCACAGTGGTGTGATAACAGGAAAAGTCTGTCGATGAGAAGAGGCTGATGAAGCCCTCGAAATAGTCCTATCCAAATGTAATATTTAAATTTAAATTTATATTTAAAATCTTTGTTTGTTTGTGTGGTTAACTATAAATCAACGAATCTTATAAAACAATTGGCCAACTACTAAGCATACACTTTTGTTAATACAGAGTATATTACAGTGGGGCTTGACAGGGTTTCTTTTTTCCGAATTTTTCTCTATTTACTATATACAAATTTTTATTGTGAATTGAAATAATGGATAATATTAAAGCTACACGATTTTGAATTTAAAAACTGCGAGTTGCAGAAAGTAAGGTCCCAAGATACTGACAGACAAAAGGGCCTACGTCAAATGTCAATCCCTCTTCCCGAGTTCAACTAAATCGTTCAATAATCCATTAAAGTAGAAAACTAAATCAATATTTGCATTTAAACTTACCGTTCTCTTCCTTTCAGTTCAAGTAAGAAATGTGCGAAAAATAGATTCAAGGACGCCCAGGCACATGGTTCATTTGCTGACCCTTGGCTTAGTTTCAGCTTAAGCTTGAGCGAGTAGCTGCTACTTGTAGGTTTTTTTCCTTGTTATCGCACTTTTCAGTGTATTCATTAATAGCGATTACATTGTACTTGAGTGCTGTGCTTACCGACCGCAGACGTCGGTAAGTTGCATCAAGTAAAATAAAATTTAATATAACGTATACGCCGCGTGCTTAGCCAGCAAATGGCCAGATAATACGCATAAAGACGCCTCGGAGTTCAACAAACTTTGCGTTAGTCAACGCGCATATTGTCCATCCAGAAGGATGTTTGTGTAAGATTTTGGTAGGAAAAACATGCATTTGGGTCAAGTCGAGCACATCAATCACGGTTTTTATAGTGGTTCGTGTTGTGTTCTGTGCTGTGCTGTTCTGTTGTGGTAGTTGGGTTCTATGAACTGAGCTGCAAATGTGGCTCGAAAAACTGCGCTTTAATGTGCCTAATGGCCAACCATTTTGTCATCAGCTGGCTTAAATCATTTCACTTGGCTCGCCCAGTGGCTGTGCATATTTGGCGTTGATGTTGACACAAATTGAAATTAATAAAGCCAAGACCATTAAGGGCGTGGGTGCAAGTGAGATGGATGGATATTATGTACACAATTTTGTTTAGTCGAATTTTTTGACAGCTGAGTGAGCGGAGGGGCGAAGCCTGTGTGTGCGTGTGTACTGAAATGGAAATGTGAAAAATGACCAAAAATTTGCCAACATAATTGTGGTCAGTCGACTGATGGCAGTTATGAGTGCCAGTGGTTATGGAAATATGGCCAATGATGTAAGAGGAAATGGTGATGGTAACCGACTGTTGACATAATGGGCCAATAAGTTAATTTATATCAATAGCTGGTCTTTTGAGATGCAATGAAAATAGTTAGGATAATTTTTTATTTTTTACATTAATTCAATATTTATTTCACAGATCCATAAGTTTCCAAAGAAAGTCCCCCCTACCTTACCCCAGTGACTCGTAAATAGGCAAGTCAACACAACAACATTAATCAAATGAGTCGAACATAAATCTAGTCAACGAGAAAAAAAAGAGAGAAATAAAATAATAGCTGCCCATGGGCAATATCTATGTAGGAAAGCCTAGCACAATGCGGTCGCAATACAAAAGTGAATACAAATAAATTAAGAGACCAAACATGAATATCATGCTTACATAACCGCAAATTAAATTGACCCAAAATAACAAGACAAACATAACTTAAGCACACACACGCGATTCAGACAATGGCAAAACAAAGGCCGAGCTGTATTTTTAAACAACCGACATCAAGTAAACAATAAATGCAGACACGCGCCTACAACTATGCAAAACATATTAGGCTCGGCTCCTGGGCGAGAATTGGATGTTTTGGCTCTCCAACATGTGCCCAGCAATTTGCATAAACAACAACCAGGCAACCGAAAGTCAAGTCAGGCATAAATTTGAATATTTTCGGTTGCCATTTGGGCTTGGGTTGTCCCTATCCCCGAGCGGTGATAATTAACACATAAGTAGCAGACACACATGTCTGACTATCTGTCTGAGTAGTCCTAAGTAGCCGGTCCAAAGCGTTCTATTTTCTTTCTGGTCAGCACAGTCAGTAAGTAAATTGACAGCCAGAAAGTAGCCAATCAAATTAGGGCAACGAATTTAACTTAGCTACAATGTCTGGCTGAGAAGAACACTGCAAGAGTAGAAAAACGAAATATGACAAATGTCATCATGTAAGATTTTCATAATATTTCTCTTCTGTTGCCTAATCCGTGGTTACTAAGCGAGTCAGTAATCAGATTTCTATTTAAAGCGCACTCAGAATTCTTTTGAATGCAAGCCAACTGGAAACCATCCCTTTGCAGCAGCTGTGCTGTGTGTTTAGTATAAATTAAGAAATTTTTTACAAATGCAACAAAAAGGTTACACGAAAATGAAACCTTCTTTTCACAGATAGACTTACTGAACAGAGATGGGCGCGAACCGTGCTATTTTTTTAGTGAAACTCACAGGCACGATTGTTGAAGTTCCGTGCGTGTTTGTGGTTCACCGTGCTCAACCCGGAAAAAAGAAAGCTCTAAAATTTTCTGTCTATTCTTAACATTGCCTGCCGTGTGTTGCTCCGACCCCTCTAGAAATTTTTGTTACCCGTCTAAAGTTAACATTTTTATTGAATTAAATTTTGTACCTTTTGATCTACCACTTCTATTCAACCGTGTCTGCATATGGGCATTTCCACAGAAAGAAAAACACTATTTTTGATCATATTTTCATAGGGAAACAATTAAATTTAACTAGTTTGAGCCAATATTACATTCATTTACAAACCATTTCAATATTATTAAATGTTGTTGTTCTTTTGCACGTTTTTTTCCTACAAAAGTACCCATAGATTTTATTGAATATTGCTCTCTTAAATCATTCTAATGTGCCGTCCTCACTACAACTGCATTTAGCATTTTCGCATTTTGGGCAAAATGTACATTTTTCCCCATACATATGTAGTAGGCCACTTGAGATGGCAGAAAAGTACATTTTACACAAATGTAGTCGCATTACTCGTTTTGTATTCGATTGTTTGATAGATTCTATTCGACTGTGGAATATTTTAAGTCGATAAACATGGTGCCTATCACTATTAATAAAATAACAAAACAACTGAATTTGATGCGGACTAGATGTACTTGGGTCAAACATTGCACCAAAGCATTGGGGGAATCCTAACTTTTGGAATCGCTGCACACACTTAATAACCTTCTCCTGTGTCATGTAGTTTGGTGGCCAAAACTCATCTGCCAACTGAATGATGACTTCTCGGCAGAAGTCGTTCAAAATTGTTTTTGAAATACCGAACAGTCTACCACCTTTTCGGTATTCTGCAGAGAAGCCCAATATAACGCAATTGCAAAACTTTTGGCCGGTAGTACAGCCACTCGAAATGGTGTGTCTTTCATTGCCAGCCTAGCCCACCGAGTCACCAAAATATAATATTAAATGCGCTGCTCTCACACCTCTCCTTGAAGAACTCGCTTGAGTTTTGGGGTACATCCTTTTCGCACAAAACCCTGGACATACGTCCAGACACTACGGGATGAATTCCGGCGATGGTTTTCCATGAGGACGCTGGAATATATGGACATGGAAGCACTCCAGACTCTCGCCAACATTAAATATTCTGTGTCAATCATCGAAATAATGTCCAATTGATTATCCATTCTCAATTTGTATTTTTCACCGACAGTTTGTTAATTGTCAACAAAGAACAGATGTTCTGAAAATGCAAATGCAGAAGCAACACAATGAGGACAGCAAACTACATTTTCAGTGATGACGATAACTTTTTTGAAAATGTGCTTCAGTGAGGAAGGCATATAAGCTTCAAAGAGTGAATTGCATAAGATATATAAAAACTATACGATTGCAACAAAAAGGAAGTTTTGGCACTCCAAAATATGAGAAACCTCAAAAATAATTATAGAGACAAATTGTTCACATAACGCATGTCACGTAACGTAAAACAATAAGTCAAAAAGAAAAAAAACCCAAACCGTCCGCTTTAACTATCTAGAAACATAGTTGCAGATCGTAATAAAATCAGTTGTATTACGAAACTCGAACGGGTTTCTCACAATTTTGCATTTTTATGAAAGCCAAAAAAAATCCACCTCCATATTCTGTCACATCACGTATGCCCTTTGTCTGCCCGTATCTTGGAAATCTTCCGAAATTAAATTTTTTTGACAGTTCGATCTATACCTCCCATTATCCATCTTCATAATAATCTTAATTTGCACAAGAATTAAGCTCGTGAGTTCCTGCCGGTCGCTTATCCGATTTTAGGACAATGCTGTGAACATCGGATGGCATCAATTCCGACGAAGTCGAAAGCAATCCGATGAGCCTATTGTGCTCGTGTAACATTTGCTGCAATTGCTAGACTATTTATTTTTTCGTTAAACATCTCCGATTTTCATATAAAGTATACAGGAAAAAATCGGAGCTGAATCCGAAACGGGATTGAAAACAGGGTAATCACGGAGCAGGCTTAAAGTGATCCTGTTTTTTGGGATTAAAAAAATAAAGTGGAAGTGAAATCAATCTTTTCCGGGGTCGGCTCAAGAATATCCGGAATTACCCAGTTTTCAATCCTGTTTCGGTTTGATTTCTTTTTTCAGTGTGTATTTGGATATATTTGTGTTCTTGATCTGAATGCAGCATCAGTAGACAAGCAAGATGAAAAAGTTGCCCAAGAATCTGTAAAAAAGTACGAGTTTTCTGTTCCCGAAAAACTGAAAATTGATACTTTCAACCTTCACCGTCTGCGGTTTGAACTCTGTACCTCGGGGGACTGAACACGAACTTGCATGGCAACTTAAACCGCGGGGCTATCCGCCAAATGCTAGACGTAGCGGCTAAACTGAGTAAAACCTCTCAGCCCGATATTAGAGATGCTGCCTTAGTGATGCAAGCCCCATTGAAGGCAGATATATATATTTGGGGGTTGATTGATAAGTAAGTTGAGATATGGCCACTACCTCGAAAAATAGATTTTTAATCTAGGTTTTGGAGCTTTCAAAAATCAGTGCTTTATCTATTATTATTATTATTATTATTACAACATTAGCACGCAATTACAAATTGTGTGTAACTTAATTAAGCTATAGCGACTAAGGCCTTAAGCTTGCTTTATCTATTAAATAATGTACCGACTTAAATTTTTATCTCATTTTTAAATTATCTCATTAATGAATTAAGTATGGACTCTATATGTTTTGTAACAAGCAAATATAATGAAAAATCAATGGTCTTTATGCAATTTTAATAGGTTGGGTCCGCTTGGACACTTTTTCGGTAATTAATGATTCGTCAGGCACGGTAATGTAAGGTAAAGTATATTGTATTCAGTTTTTACAGCCATTATAAGAGGTTTCCCAAGTATTTATCGTTTTTAAAAAGGCGAGGATCTCAAACGATTTTCCAATCATTGACAATAACTTTTGTTTGCATGGCTTTTCTCTTTTTAAATCTCCTTGAATTCTTTCATTATGTAACAGATTTCACATACAGTGCTTGCTGTGTTCGGTAAGTTTCTTTTAAAAAACTAAATTTCAAGGCAGGTTAAGATATTCTGAACCAAAAGAAAAAAGTTCAACAAAAATAAGATCCTTAAGAGCAACCTAATACATTACACGCCTTCCGCTGCATTCTGTAAAGCTATTATGTTTTCTCACTACTAAATCAGTAAATTTATCAGGCCTGGCATCCCCCAGTTGCTTATTAGTGAATTTCAATAGTGAAATTCGTCATAAACTGAGGCCAATGACAGGTACTGTGAAGATAAGGTTTAACACCTAATGAATAACTGAAATAACTGGTAAACTAATATAGTTTTGGATTATGGCATTGCCACATTCTAAATTGCTAGATCTAGCTATTAAATTCGCCATCTCATTCAAAGGGTGGAGTAACTTTTGAGATTTGACTTGGCTTTATATGACCTGCCTAACACAGGATAATCACCGTTTAATCATTTCTTTTAGTGTGTAGAAATGTAATTGAATTATTTATCGATCCAAGTTAAGGACACCTTTCGTCATCATGTAGTAAAACTTTTGCACAAGCAGCAACCACTTTATGTTTATGAATGCCTACAGACATCATTAGATGCTTGTATTCAAACTTACCATAAACTTCCCAGCACAAAGTGTCTTTAAAAGAGAAGAAACGAGCAAATAAACTTTCAACTACAACAGCGGCAAACTAACATACAAGTTGGTACAAATATTTGCCTACAGCTGTAGGAAGAAACAACAATTGTGGATGTATTTGTTTTTCCCTTCCTGTTCGCAGGTTTCAGCAAATTTAATTATTGTTTAGTCAAACCGGCGACAGCTGCAGCTAGCGATTAACCAAAAAACAGGTGAAAATGTCTGCCCTCACTAAAAGACAAACTTAAAGCCAAAAGAAGGGAGCAGCTAAAGAAACTTTTTCTTAATTTGAAATTCCACAACTGGCACTTGTCAAAGGACACCCGAGAAAGACGGAGACAGACACACGGAAACTTCGAATGTCGGAAATGCAGCAGCTATAGAAGGATACAGCTCGGACAAGTTGGCAAAGTGAGGCAAGGCAACTTGCCTTGGCAGTCAAGTGGTCCACAGGCAACTAAAACTAGACGCCCGAGTTGTTATTTCTGATTTTGTTGGTTTTGCAGTCTGCAGCTTATAGTTGTTTTTTTTTTAATATTCTTTTTACGCAGACTCTTGGCGGCTGTCTTTGATTCCCATTTAAAGCCAGCCAGGCACGAATTATGCCCCACTGAGTGGAGCTTCCTCCCTGCCCAGCCTGTCAAGTCAAGTAAATTTGTGTGTAAATGAAAAGTGTTGCCTTGTTTTGTTATGCAAATTGATGCGCCTTTGCAGCCACGTTGAGGGATTTAAGTCTAAAGTTGAAGGAAAGTTTTACTTGGAGATTTGGAATTGCAAACCAAAAGGAAAATGATGGTCATTTGTGTTAAACTAGTCCAACATTTTGTACACTCACAAAAAAGTCACCTAAAAGCGTTCTAGTGCAAGCGAGATGTTTGTTTTTTAAATGTTTCTCATTTAGTATAAATCAATCTTAGATTAAAAGAGGACTAAGGCTAAAGTCGATCGAGCTCGAAACTCAGGAAGTGTTCCTGCACGTCTGGATTTTTTGGGTCAAAGGGTCTACAACCGACTAACATAAATAAAGATATACAACAAGACATATTTTTCGGCATTAGACCATTAAAGAAACTCACAAGTGTTCGAAGTGGTCTAACTTTGCTTTAAAAATCTTAAGAATGTTTGAGATAGTTTTTGGAGAGCTGGGAATGAGTATTTTATGATAATATCAAAGAAAGCCAAACCAACATTAAAAGCTCTAGCAAAAATCCATAGGTGATGGACCATTTTCCATGACAGATTCGAATTTAGCACACGAAATTAATCTAGAATCACCGTAACCCCTACAATTAACACCTCCCTTGAGCTATTATTTTTTATTTTT